>CAOGCB012073412.1:0-11544 GCA_948266635.1 Cnidoscolus chayamansa | reverse complement strand
AAATAAATAAATAGAAAAGAAATCGATTTTAGTTATAAAAAGGAGATAAATATGAAAGTAAAACTATTAAATTAAAATTTCAATAAAAGATACTTATTCATCATTTCACACGTGTGTGTGTGTGTGTGTGTAACAATATATAAAAGGCTGGCTATTTCGGCATTTAAAGGCATTAGATACAAATGGTCCACTTAATAATTACAACTGAATATTTACCCACGCCATCTCCAGATTATTTATATTTCTTTTACTGTAATTTTCAAGATTATATATATATTTGTTGATTATTGATACATTTTATTTAATAGGTGTAATAATGCACCGTCAAAAAAATTAAAAAAAGAAAGAAAGAAAATTTGCAATCAAGGTAGATTTAATTCGGCAGCTGATGACTCGAAAAAGCAACAAATCAATGCCAAAAAGGAAAGTAATTTTATTCATATTTCAATTATTTATTAAGGGAAGTTAATAATTAAAACCCATTAAATTTAAAGAACGTGCTTTATTAGTAATCACTAGCATTTTTCAACAAATTTTAAATATATTTTGATTTTTTGAAAACCAACCATAATAATCGTAACTGACTTGGAACAAATGAAAGATGAGGGCATGGGATATGAAAATGAAATGTCAGCATCCACTAACAAATCACATGCCAGTATATTTTTGATCAACCTAATACTGTCACTGATGAACTGTGAATTAATTTAACGGCTCTCCAAATAATAATTTAACATCTCTTCTTTGTATTTATATTTGTTCCCACATCACATTATCAAAGACACTTCTCTCTGTCTGTGTCGATAAGAAATATGTATTATCTAACGCTGCTGGCTTATTACATATTTTTCAATTCTTGCAAGGTTTTGTATGCTGTTTGTCTTGTGGTGCTGGGTTTGTTTTACATGTACCTACACATATCCTCACGTAGTATGACAGATACACAGGAATTAGCTGCTGCAGCTTTGATCTTCAACCAACATCTCTCTGCGTATCTGCAATTTCAAGACTATTCTGGTACTCCACCGCCTTCTCCTCTTCCCTCATCAAATCACTCCTATTATTAATTAGCTTTTTCACTCAATTCTTATGGTTTTTTTTGTTATTCTTCTTCTTCTCATCGGAGTCTGAGAACCAATACATATGTAGAGATTTTTATGGTTTGAGTAATGAAATGAAAAAAAGCATTACAAGCATTGAATAATAAAGGTATTGTCACTCCCTTTTCTGTCTTGTATAATTATATGCAACATCACCCAATCAATGAAAAATGAAAATTTTTATAGCCAAAAATGGAAACTGGATGAATGTTTCTGATCATCTACCCTCACCGATGATCTCATGGAGCATGGGTGTGGTACCCCCACTTGGTTCATGATGCAATGCGTCCGCCACCATGCTTGTACTTGTAGATGAACTGTAATAGCTAGAATCAGTTCCTTTCCCTGGATTATCACCCATGAAGCTTCTGGTTACATCATCAAATTTCCAGTCAGTCAGGTATCCAGGTCGTGAAGTTACAGTGCTCACTTCGACATCACCGGATAGCATAGCCACCACACGTGACATTGATGGCCGAAGATTAGGTGAAGTTTGGGTGCACAAAAGAGCAACCCCTATCAATCGTTTTACTTCCTCCTCGCTGAATTCCGATAAGTTGGAGTCCACAAGTTCCACTTCTTGATTGTTTTCGTGCAGGTGCCAGGCCTAAAAACCAACATGTAACAGGATAAATCTTAATGGACAACGTTTGAATGAAAAGGATTAACTTATTCACAGTTGTTGGAAACTAGCAAATCATTCCTAGTTTTCAGTCGTCTGTTTGGTTTTTCGGATTTCTTTGCCTACCCTTAACTTTCAAGGAAGAAAATAATTCTATTAAAAAAAAAAAGAGGGACTGCACGAAAAGCCTTCAGATCATACCCATTCAAGAAGGTATATCTTTTCTTCTTCCAGGCTGGAGTCTGAATTTGGCCTCCCGCTTATGACTTCCAGGGCCACAACTCCAAAGGCAAAGACATCAGCCTTTTCTGTAAGGTGTCCACGCATGGCATACTCCGGTGCAAGATATCCACTACATTACGAATGGTGAAATCACAACTTAAGTTACTATATTGGTTGTTTTTTGTTGATGAAATGAATTGAAACAAAAACTGGGTTTCAATTAACGGGCTCTTACATTGTCCCTGCAACACGGGTGCTTATGTGGGTCTTCTTATCATCGTAAAGCTTTGCCAAACCAAAATCTGAAATTTTCGGGATGAGATCAGAATCAAGCAGAATATTGCTGGCCTTCACATCTCTGTGTACAACTCGAAGCCTCGACTCCTCGTGAAGATAAGCAAGACCTCTGGCTACTCCCAAGCATATTTCATAACGTGTTGGCCAATCGAGATTCAATTTTTTTTCTCCTGTATCACAAAATATATAAACATATTTCCACCGGGTCCTCTACAAAACAAAAGGAATACGTGCGTGTAAACAAGTGCCTATATACATAAATTACATTGTCGTACCAAATATTGCTTGATCCAGGCTCTTGTTCTCAAGATACTCATAAACAAGGAGCCGATTATCACCCTCAATGCAGCATCCATACAATTTCACAAGGTTGCGATGTTGCACAGCAGATATAGTAGCAATCTCTGTTACAAACTGGCTCTTTCCTTGGTGAGATGCCACAGAAAGTTGCTTAACAGCAATCACTCTCCCATCATTAAGTTTTCCCTATAGAGGACAAATTTCAGATAAATTCAACGGAAAAAGAAAAACGCTGAACAGAAGTTGAAAGTTCTATGTGCAGTGAGCAAAGGTATAGCATGTCCAGTTTACAACAGATCTCTAGTAGAGAAAGGTTAAGATAGAGATAAAAGAACAGCAGTCTTTATCCTCCAGTTAAATAACACATACCTTATAAACTGGTCCAAATCCTCCTTCTCCAAGCTTATTGGCCTGATTAAAGTCCTCTGTAGCAGTCTTCAGTTCAGCATAACTGAAAGTGTATGGTCTAGCATCTATACCTAGGAGCTCTGCAATCTCAACACAAACACGATTTACTCGAGAAACCATTTGCGTATCCATTGAATTAACATTTTAAGCTGCAAAGGCTCCGATAAAATTCACAGTGGCAAGGGAAAACTAGAAGAAGCTTATATGCTTATTCATCCCCTTTTGAGTTTGACATGACACATTTCTGGAATGCTAACACCAAAGCTGAAATAATCTTTGTGTAATAGAAGCATTTACAACAAGTACATTAATACAACAAAGTTATTAAGATAGCCAATGCATGTATGGAAAATAATCTTTTAGTTTACCTTCATCATCATAGGTGCTTTTACTTTTTCTTCTTTTAATGACAAAGAAAGCCGCCAAAACAAGCAGAAAGCTTGCTGTTCCAACCCCAACAACAATCCCCACGACTAGACCTGTTTTATCCTTTTCACTGGTTGGAGGGTTGTTACTGACAGTTGGTTTGAAATCTGCATAAAAGCTCAGAACTCAATAACCTGGTATCTATGTGCGTTGAAGCAATAAAAAAAATCATCAGTTGTAAATGTAATACCTGACTTAGCGCTGATTGCTGAAATGGAAGGTCCAAATGTACCTTGATCAGGGATGCAGCAAGTACCCTTTCCGGTCCAAGATAAATGTATTTCAAGGTAGTTTTCAGATACACGAGCTGTGAAGTTCCTTTCAACAGCTCGTTTAGAGACACCACCTGCCTCCTTTTTTATGTCAAAATCCTTTAAAACACGATTCCCCTGAAACAAAAATTCCAGGACCTTAATAGAATAGAAAGGACAAACATAAAAGAAAGTAAAAGAAGAAAAGTATAGCTAAATTTTAACTAATCAGCATATATAAGAAGCTTAAATATGCTATGCAAACACACAAATGTAAGAGCACACCGTATAGAGAAAATAACAAAGAAAATAAACACAAAAATTATATGATTTGGCTATAAAGTCTATGTCAATAAGTCGAGAAACAAATTAAAAAAATTTCTAAAAAGAGCACAATCTCTTGAATTCTGAACACTCCAACTTAAACGCCACAAAATTTCTCAAAAATATATGCTGTAATAAGAATAATTTACAATATTTATACTGGCTTACATCTCAAAGAAAATTATGAATGGTAGCGAAAGGATCAAATCAAACCTTGGACATTTCTAATCTAATCATAATTTGAACCACGTACGTGACAATCAAACATAACTTAGAACTAAGAAAAACATTTTGTTGGTAATGACGTATGGTTCCCTAAAACAATTCATATTACAAGACAAACCTGAACATAGACGTCAAAAACACGCCTCCCAAGACTCCTCCACGTGTTACCATCCTCAATTGCTATTTCTGCAAACTGAAGTTTGACAGTGTAATTGCCATTCTCAAGCCCCAAACCATAGTATCTCAGGGATGAAGCAGAGACCCTTGCTGTCTGGAATAACTCAGGGTCTAAAGTATTAGTAGCTTGAGATGATGAGAAGAGTTTATACTGAGGATTGCTGCTTCCAGTAAAATATCCAACATTGCTGACGCCCCATCTGCTTGTGCCAGTAACGTAATATGTTGCAGGACTAAGAGTCTCATTTTCCCTCTCATATACAATCCCTTCGGATGATGTAATCTGTGGACCACCACACTTCACTGCAAATTCAGAATCTGTGCAACCAAAACAAAATAGAATGATTTATCATGGAAAGTTCAGAGACTATTTTGGATTTTTAACATGTACATATTTCCAAGTGTATGTTAATATCAAATGACGCTTCCTTACACCATTTATGAGTTTTTTTTTTTTTACTATTTATGCATTAAATGACAGTTAGATATAATTATGGAAAAAGGAATCTGATTTGACACATCTATTTATGCAATATACTTTCCTTCATTAGTTGAGTATTGTATAAGGCTTCATGTCTACAAAATCAATCACTGAGCATTGATAGAAATTGTAGACATAAATGTTGAATCTAGCCTTCTCAATAGATCCAGGTTTCGTGGCTTACTAGCAACAACCAGCAGATTTTTTTTAATGTTTTGGGGGTATTTCCTTGCCAAACTAATACCAAGTAAAAGCAAAAGCTTGCTATTGGAAACATTGAATTGTTCTCAAGTAAACCAATCATCCCCTCCTCTTCAGAATTTACAACCAAATTTAGCATCCTGCTCAAAAGAGTACAAAAAAATTAAAGAGGGCATTTTGATTGTACTTACAGACAGGAGGGGCTCGATTACAAGGAAAGTTACGTTGAAGACAGTTGAGGCCTGATGGCAAACCACTGAAATTGAAAGAAGAAAGTAATTTAGGTGACCGGTAAAGAAATTATGACAGACACTAATTACTGGTTAGTTAAGCAGATAGTTGTGACTGATATTATATTGTTCCATTCAAAGACAAGCATCTCCTAGGAATCGCAGTTCCTGAAGGAGGACTACAATGAGTTATCAATAGTATTGGTTTTTTTTTTTTACACCTCTCCTCCTGCCACCTGAGCATGATTTCAACTACTACATATATCAGAATTGAGAGCTAAAGACATCCATGAATAGGCAGATACGAAAGTTTCACATAACAAATGGGACTAAGTTTTTTTGACATTATATTTGTTTTTGGGATTGTCCTCAAGTAACCCATATAGAAGACACTCCATTTGCCAGTCCAAGAAATTACTTGTGAGGACTGAAAACATTGACGTTAACAAAATCTAGAGAAACAAATATATAAATGTTGTTGTTTAAATATCCATTCTTTAGCGTTCATATATTTATCATTTTTGCTAGGAAAAAGAAAAGGAAGATAACAAAGTAAGAAGAAAAATAGTCATACAGCATTAGATATGTGGCGGCTTATTAATAAAGGGGTTTATGGTTAAAATATAGCAAGAATGCCATTCAGCATCTGCTTCATTACTAACATGTTTAAGCATTGAAGTTAATTATAGAGTCAAAAGAACTAATCACCTGCTATTTGCAAGGTCTATTGTGAAGTTGTTTGCAACTAAATTACTGCACAGACACCATAAATAAGTAAAGATCTTGATATTAGTTCTTTCATCAATAATTCCATAAAGAATGATAAAATAGACGGCTCCAAAATATCATTCAAAAAGGTAAAGAACCAAAGCAATTAGAACTCACACTTGTAAATTTTGATCATTGATCCAGGAAGGAAAGCTCCCAGCTAAATTATTGTATGAAACATCTCTGTAGTGTATAAATTGGACAGAGAAAAAGAGATAAAAATCAAGCCGATTAATGAAATACATGGTCATGGATCAGTCATGACCTTGAGAAATGTAGGAAAAAATGCACATATTCAATTAGCAATAAAACTATAATGCTTGATGTTTAAAATAATAAGCTAGGTTATGCTTACATATTTACAAGTGATGCAGTTTTTTGTGGAGGAAGAGGACCATTTAAATTGTTAGATCCCAGAAACCTGAGAATGAATGGAACAACAATTAGTTCAAGATGAAATACATGTTAAGATTATCTGCAAAACTAAGAGCTGATATATATTACAAGAAATTAAGCTTGCCCAAATTGAAAAGAGTATCTGGTATCTGTCCAGTTATGTTGTTGAAGCTCAAATCCCTGGGGAAAAAGGATAAAGGATAAGTAAAGCTACTGAAAAAATCATACATGATATTAAAAAAAATGCAATGATCTCCCATTCAGTTTGGAGGTGCAGAATTGAACCCAGACCTGCTACTTTTTTATTACTTTAAAGTGATTAATATCAAAACTACAGAAAAGTGCTAATATTTATTACTTCATTTTAACAATTTTACAGAATATTTCATAAGGCCCAACTAAAAAAGTGATGCTTCCATGTAAATGATTGTGTGATGTATTACAGGATATTGCCAGCTAAATGCACTTCTAAGTCAACCGATTTATAGAAAAACATACAGATGTGTCAAATTCTGGTATTCTCCAATACTTGATGGAATTGAATCTGAAATGTTGTCATTCCTTAGAACCCTGCAAGACGGGATGTGAGTTGTCAGGTTGCATTTCAAAAGATCACTAGCGAGAAAAAAGGATGATATATATATATATATATATATATATATATATATATATATATATATACATCTAATGCTCAGATGTATGAATCAAAAGACAATCATGTTGCCTTACAAGGTAGTAAGAGACTTCAAGTCCCTAATAAATGCCAGCGAAGAGCTTCCATTTGATAAATCGCTTATTCTCCTACATTTGTGATTAAAATTTGGTTGTTAGCATGATAGGACAACAACAACAACAAAGCCTTATTCCCAAACAAAAAAAAAAAAGACAATCAAACATTTGAGACTCACAGCTCTGTCAAAGAAGTTAGGTTGGAGAATGTAGTTGGTATTGGACCTTCAAAGGAGTTCCCTTCAAACCTTCTGCAGTTTCAAAATTGAGTTTAAAATGAAATGGGAGCTCAAACGTTTATGCTTGTTGTGATAAAAGTTTGTAGATAATGTTTGGCAAATTGTCATACAAGACATTAAGCTTTGACCAATTCCCTATGAAGTCAGGTATTCTGCCAGTAAATTCATTGTCTGATGCCCACCTGAGACCAATAGGATTAAGAAAAAAGAGTAAAAAAAAGATAGGATATTATTAGCATCTTTCAGAAATGATTTATCACAATAAAAGCTGTCAAACTTGTCTTACCACGTAACCATGCTCTTCAGGTCAGCAAATGATGAAGGAATCTCACCACTAACTCCAGAGCTATCGCAATAACTGTCAAATTAAAGAATTTTCATCAGAATCTTCTCTGCTGTCCACTTCAACACAGATTTATGTCATTATTGTTTTGTATCAACTAAACCTTCAAATCCAAGGACTTGTTGCCAGGTAAGTATTATCTTGTCAATGAGTAGTGAATTATCATTACTCATTTTGATTCCATATAGAGGTGATCTAAGTTTCCAAAATATCCTTCTACTAAACCAAACTGACAAGAAATAAATAGTCTTAAAAGCGAAATAGAAGGGCCCACTTACATTTCTTGTAGCTTCGTACATTTCCCAAGCTCGGATGGCAGAGGACCAGAGAATTTGTTCGACCCAATGCCACTGGAATATTTACAAAGTAAAATCAACAAGTGAAGAGTCTTATGTCATATAATCAAAGCTTCAAGTACATCCATATATGAAAAGATAACACCAGATGTGATAACAGAAATACGAGCTACCATTTAAATTAACTTACAGTAATCTTAGGTCAGTGAGCAACCCCAATTCCTTAGGAAGTTCCCCTGATAGTGAATTAATGCCAACGGACCTAATAAAATATAATTATAACGTTAACAACACATATATATATATATATTCACATTTACTAAGTAAAACTAGAGAATTTTAAATCAGCTTACAGGTATTGCATGCGAGTTAAATTGCCAACAGATGAAGAAAGGTTACCGGTCAAGAAATTCTGGTCCAGTTTCCTGTAAGAATGAAAACAAGTTTATTACATTTAAGAATAAGTGATCCTGTAACACTAAAATAGTTATAAACAGCGATACGAAACCATACAAATTGGTAAGCCGAGTTAAAGTCCAGAGCTCATCTGGAATTACACCCACAACGTCGACAGCATAAACTTTCCTGTAAATCACATGAAGGATAAGCAAGCATAATGAAGAGTGACCCATAAAATAGAAGAATGAATAAGAAAACATACAAGGCAATGATATGACAAGTGGTGGCATTATTGTCAGGGCATTCGCATTTGATGAAGGGATTGTAAGCTGGGTTGTCAATTGTAGGAGAGGAACCAAGGGCTGCTCCGCTGCACAGTACTCCGCTTATGTTCCATTGATCTTGATTGGCAGATATCCTCCATTGTTGAAAAATAGAGTTCAGAGCTGTGGCTGCAACATCAATTTAATTAACCGAGTCATGGATGATTCAATCAAATGTGAGTTTCTGTAATCAGACACGCGAACTTTCACTATGAGAGTAGCCAATTTTCTTCACGATAAAAATAAATAAATAAATAAATTTCTTCTCCATTTCTCACATTGTAATAAAAATTAAAAAAAGAATCAAATAAATTATTGGCTGCTGGCATTTTTACTACAGTTAGAATAATTAAATAGGCTTAATTTAATAATGAACAAGTGACAGAAATGATACAAAATTTAAATTTTAAATTTTGATAACTGAAATATAAAAATTTCATCTGTATAAATCAATTTTATGAACACTGAATTAAAAATTTCTCATTTAATTACTATTAAATTATTGTGATTTACCCTTGTGGACGGAAGCTTGGAGATTTATAAGGTTTGTTTGGTAGAGGATAATCAAATAGGCTGTCGCCCGGGTGCGTGGGTCCCTGGGGAAGGGCTTTAGGAAAAATAAAAGAAAATTTATGTTTCTTATATTACGTCAAATTTTAAAATATAACTAATTATTTGGGCGCCGCCATTTATTTCAGAAAAATTGAGTAGTTCTGACTTTTTCTTTCAACTATCTATTTATTATTGGGTTGAATTTAGATCTCCAATTGAAGTGGGTGAGCTGTCAATTTCAAAATATCTCAGCTACTCCCTTCTTTATTTTATTTGTTTGGCCTTTTATTTTAATAATTATTTTTTTTTACTACTAATTATAAAATACACAATTAATAATTTTGATATATAAAAAAAATTATTATAAATAAATAAAATTTGGAAAGTATTTTTTTTTTATTTCAAATGATATTTTAAAAAGTGTTTTTTTCTTTAAGATCCCAAATGAAACCTAATTAGTGTTTGGTTGGGTTGCAAAAGCAGACTTGACTCTTATAAGAATGAATCATGAAATTGATAGAGCAAAAGGACCTCCATCATCTATGTCGCCGTGCTTGTTTGCTAAACCTATTGGGTACTGTTATAGTACTATGACTCCTAGAGCGAAGAAGAAGAAGAAGAAGACAGTTCCATTTTCATCTCATAAGAAGCAGAGCAGCAGGTGGAAGATGTTATACAGAAGAATTAAGATAGATGAGAGAGAGTAGGTACCTTCATTAGGATCTAAAGTAGGTTGAGTTTGATTCTGTGCGTGAACTAAATCAACCACCGAAGTTGTGAAAAGAGCGTATAGAGCGAAGGCTAGAACTGGAGTCCAGGATGAAGATATTAACATCTTTTCCAGCCAAGATAACCCAAATGAAATGGGACTTTAGAGAGAGATTAATTATGTATTTATATTGCAGATAGGTTGGACCAAAATTCAGAATTGATTTCTTTTTTCTTTTTAAATAAATAAATATATAAGACAAAATACTATCATATGTTGTGGATATAGGAAAATGGATGCTTAGCGCACCAAGATCGGTTTGATTTAAAACTAAAACCGGTCTAATTAAAAAAAAATGAAACTAAAATTAAAAGCAAAGGTATTTAAAATGGAAAGAAGGAAATGAAAATTCGGAGGTCCGATTGGGTTGAGCGCGAAACTCAAGGCGCGTTTGGACTGTTCCTGTGTATTCAACGAATGAAAGTCGAGTCAACAACAGAATTTCTCTTTTCTTTTTTTTTTTATTATATATATATATATAAAAAACCATATATAAGGAGTTTTCGCCAAGCTCACCCAAAAAGCACCTCCAATAATTGACCAAAACCAATTGGACAAGTTGCAATAAATCATTATCACATCCGATGTTAGAATCTTTATGTTAATATATTGAAATTAGTGGTGGGTTGATGATATTATTAAGTAATACAAAGTGTGTTTGTTTACATTAACATATACAAAAAAAGCTTTCAATGATGTCGGCTCTCCTCCAAGTTATCATTTGAACACTTTCAACTAATATATATATATAAATATCAGTTCGTTCAAAATTGCACCATCAAAATCAAACCCTACAACTTTAATCGAAACTGCTATTCTGATTTGATTCAACCCCGTTAAGAAAGAAGGCAGCCCAGGCATCTAGGCCCAGCAACAATATCTCTAAAAGACAAGCCCAAAGAGAATGTTGAAGAAGAACAAATTCATCATATTAGTTTTCAAAGCAAGATAAAACTGTAGCATGAATCTAAGCTGACCTGTCCTGACGGACGTCAATGGGCCAAAAGATTGAAGGCTACCGATGGGCATATCCAATGTCTTAAAAATCCCGTGCCTTGGAAGGCTGTCCTTTTTCACCTAAAACGCTTTCCATCTTCTTCCATATCTTTTTATGTAAATATTATTATTCTCTTAATATTAATTTATATTTGTCTTTCTTGTTGGGATTTAAATTTCAATAGAAATGGAAAATGAACAATCACATATGGGATGTTGATTTCTTCAACCAACTTAGAGAACGTTTTGGCCTAATCCTTGAAGAACCAACTTTTTCTTCATACGTAAAACACCTGCCTACTTTTTAAATAATAATAATAATAATAATCATTGTTGGTCCCTAGTTGGAGTCCAAGAGGGGGGGTGAATTGGACTTTATCAAATTTTTCACTTTCTTTTTATAGGTGAATCAGATAAGTAAAGTTAGAACTTCTAAAATCTTAAAACTAGACTGAAAGTGACAGAATATT
>CAOGCB012072541.1:0-11380 GCA_948266635.1 Cnidoscolus chayamansa | reverse complement strand
AAATCTCCTACTTTTCATAGATTAACCCCTGCATCAACCAAAAACATATATACCAGTAAAAATATCCCATTTAAAACAAAATCAAGGTATAAATGTGGGTTAAAACCATATAGAAAACATGTAGAAATCTACACCTAACATCCTCTCAAACTGTCTGTTGATGGAAGGCCATGCTAAAATCTAATTATGTTCCCATAGCATTCTGCAGACTTCTCTAGAACCAAGGGTTAAATTGGGGTCCTTTGTTAGAAATTATAGATATTGGCGTACTATGCAATCTGATGATCTCCTCTATGTATATATGTGCCAATTTGTCCATGGAGTATCCAATTCTAATCGATAGGAAGTGTGTTGACTTCGTGAGTCTGTCAATTACAACCCATATAGAGTCACACCTATTGAGTTTAACTGGTAGTCCCATAATAAAATCCATAGAGATATGCTCCCACTTCCACTCTAGAATCGGTAGTGGGTTCAACATCCCTGTTGGCTTTTGGTGCTCCAACTTTACCCTCTGGCACACCTCACATAACAATATGGACATGGCAATATCCCTTTCATTGTAGGCCACCCATAAACTTTCCTTAAATTTTGATACATTTTCATGGCCTCGGGGTGAACACTATAGCGGACATCATGTGCTTCGCTCATAATGTTCCCCTTAAGTGTGACATCATCTGGCACACATAATCTGTTTCTAAATCGGTGAATGCCTTGGCTATCAAATAAAAAATCATTATTTTCTCCACTCTGTACTGATCTAGTAATTCTGACAAACTCTAGGTCTTCATGCAATTTCTGAGCCACTAGCTCAAGAAACACTAAAGTCACTTTCATCTGTGCCACTAAGACCGTATCTCTTATCTGTCTGTAAAACTCTATGACCACTGGCCATCATACTATTGTGATGTGAGATAGGTTACACTATGATTTCTGACTAAAGGCATCCGCTACTACATTCACTATGCCCAGATGGTACTATGTTCTGCAGTCGTAATCACTAAGCAGCTTTACCCATCTTCTTTATCTCAAGTTCAACTCCTTCTGAGTTAGAATGTATGAGAGACTCTTGTGATCTATAAAGATCTCACATCTAACCCCATGCATATAATGTCTTCACATCTTTAGTGCAAATATCACTGCAACCATTTCCAGATCGTGTGTCGGGTAGTTCTTCTCATGTTTTTCAGCTGTCTCGATGCATACGATATGACTTTATCGTTCTAAATCAGAAAACACCCTAATCCCACTCTATCGTTCTGAGTCTTCACCTATCCTCAACAAAGATAACATCAGTGTCATGGTCAACTTCCTCTTTAGTTTCTAAGAACTTTCCTCGCATCAAATCTTTGGTTCTTCTATGTCAATCGTGTCATCGAGCAGCTTTCCTAGAGAACTCCTCAGGAATCTCCTGTAGTAGCTAGCCAAACCTAGAAAACTCTTGATCTTAGTAACAATAGTGGATGTAGGCCAGTCTGCTACCGCCTCTACTTTCTTAGGGTCCACCTTGATGCCATGCTTAAACACCATATGGCCTAAGAAAGATATACTGCCTAGCCAAAACTCATACTTCTAGAACTTCACGTACAACTAGTGCTCTCTTAGTATCTATAGAACCGGTCTAAGGTGTTGGGCATGCTCCTTTATGTTTCAGGGACATACTAGGACATTGTCAATAAAGACTATCACAAAGTGATCCAAGAATGGTCTGAAAACTCTGTCCATAAGATCCATGAATGTAGCTGGGGCGTTAGTTAACCCAAATGATATTATAAGGATTTCATAATGCCCATATGTTGTACAGAATGCAGTTTTGGATACATCACTATCCTTGATCTACAATTGATGATAGTATGATCTCAAGTCTATCTTGAAGAAGCAACTAGCTCTTACCAACTAGTCGAACAAATTATCAATCCTCCGCAATGGATACTTATTCTTCACGGTGACCTTATTCAACTGTCTGTATTCTATATATAACCTCATAGTTCCATCTTTCTTTCTTACAAACAGTGCTGGTGCACCCTATGGTGATGTACTTAGTCTAATGAAACCCTTGTCAATTAACTCTTGTAACTATGTCTTTAACTCTTTTAATTCTGTAGGAGCCATCCTGTAGGAAGGGATAGAAATGAGTATGATACCTGGTAATAGTTCTATCTTGAACTCTATCTCCATGTTAAGTGGCAAACCTACAAGGTTTGCAGGGAATACATCAAGGAACTCCGTCACTACTGGCATCGACTTTGACTCTCTCACACTCTGATACGTTGTCCTAACATAAGTTATAATTCCCTGGCACTCCCTCCTAAGTAATCTATGCGCCTGGATAGACGATATCAAACTAGTGGGCATACATGTGGTGTCCCTCTAAAATATGGCGTATGATCCATCATGTCCTCTAAATCTGACTACCTTGTTCCTATAGTCCAAGGTAGCATCATATAGTGATAGCCAACCCATACCTAGTATGACGTTGAAATTTTTCAAGTCGAACACTACTATGTCTGCTAGAAGGCACCTATCTTTAATGAAAACTGGATAATATTGACAACTAATTTCTGCCAATGTCGGATCACATATAGGTCCATTAATCCATAATGGACACTCCATTAGAGCAACAATAAACTCAATACTGCTACTGCCCTCGATGATATAAACGAGTGAGAGGCATCTGAATCTAGCAAAACATGAACATGTGTACAACCAATCAAAAGTGTACCTGATATCACCGTGTTGGAATTGTTAGCCTCTTATTGTGTCATGGTGAATATCCTAGCTGGTGTTGTAGGCCCTCTTGACTGAGCCCTTGAGGATCTTGCTCCTTGACCTTTCCCCTAACCTCAGCCTTTTGAAGCTGCTATAGAACTCGACCTAGCAAATGGTTGAGCTACATTGCCCGCACCCGTCTGTTGTGTATGTGCTTGTCCTGTTATGTTGGGACACTCTCTAGAAAAATGGCCTTCTTGACCATATCCGTAACATGTTGTAATCCCAAACTTGCATGGACCTTTATGGGCTTCCCGCATCTAGCACAAGCAAATCGGCTATACTTTGAACTCGATCCCTTTCCCATACTGAGCCCTAACTTGACCATACTCTAGAATTTGTTCTTCTTTTTCTTTTAGCTCTTCTTTTCTCTCTATTCTCCTGGGGTTGTAGCTCTAAGAGAGGTGAGACTAAGCCTCCCTGCATCTGTAGCCCTAGGATTTGTAGATGTTCCATTGTGTGCTAATCGAGGTGATACTACTCCCCCAATAATCACACTCGCCTCCATCTTTCGAACAACATCCACTATGACATGGAAACTCTCTCTCTCTCTCTCTGCTATCATGATCAGTGATGAGTACTTGTTGTGAAGTCTCATGGCATACCTTCTAGTTTTCTTCCTCTGTGTTGTATACCTGACCCACATACAACAGTAGATTAGTGAACCGGTCTATATACTCATCAACACTCATCTCATCCATTTGTCGAAGTTGCTCAAACTTCAGCATCTTCAGTTCTCTTGAACTGTTTAGGAATGCCCACTTTGTAAACTCTATAGAAAATTGATTCCAAGTCATCTGCTCTGCCCTGGGCTTTATGTAGACTATGTACCATTCCTTTGCCTTCTTGCATCAGAGTGTGAATCTAGCCATCTCAATAGCCCTACTGTCATTTGCCCTCAGCTCATCTATAATTATCTTGACTGCCTTAACATACTCAAATGGATCATCTCCCTCTTTATACTTGGGAGCATCTAACTTAAGGTAGTCCGTCATCTTAGTCTTGCCACTACTCCCAGAAGATGCACTAGGTGGCTGAGGAGGTGGAGCAATTGGTTCTATAGTTGGCTATGGAACTAATGGGTCTGATGGGACTAGGTTCTCTGGTACTACCCCTAGGTGGGTAAGGTGGGTACATACCATAGGGGTAAGGCATGTAGGGAGGGTAATATGGGTAGTTTTGTTGCCTTATGGTGTCAATACTAGGGTAACTGTAACCACCCCTATACCCATAATTCTGCAGCAGCGGTGCAAACCCATAAGCTGATACATCTCTCTGACCACTTAAATACCCTTCCACATTTCCTCTAACACCCATACCTAATTCTCATCTCTCCTACCTATATCCTATGTTGGCAAGTCTCTCATGGACATCCTGGAAGGCTCTGCAACATCCCTGTTTACATCAAAGGACCTTCGTAAGTCCCTTGAATTATCTCCCTATGAGCTCCTTCTTGCTCTGTTCCTTGATAAAGAGGTGTTAGGGATCCTCTATTCCTTCAAGTTTAGAAGAAACTCTTGATAAATAAGCTGATTATCATGATCCTCTCATATTCACTTTTGTTAAGAAGTCAAAACATGCATATCATTCATATAACATTTAGTTCATATGTCACCACATGAACTCACATAACATTTCACATAAACATTATTCATATGCATAGTATACACTTGATCATATACTTAGCATATTCATCATCATTGCCATGCCATTTGACATTGACTACCTAATGGACGTGTACACCCTATGACGTTTGCCCCATGATATTCTATAAACATTTTACATGGAATTTTAACATGCATGAATAGGTCTAATCTTTTGAACCACATGCTTTGATACTAAGTCTGTAACAACCCGCCTAAGCTTATTGCTAACGGGGTTAGAATTCCGACCACTCGAAGGTGACTGAAATCATAACAAGTCGTCAACATATGTAACATTAACATATTCTATTTCTTTTAATATATTCATAATTATTAATATAAAATCTCATGCAAATACTGGATTTAAGTACACGACAATATAAAAATATGTAAATTTCAAATATAGGTGTCCTACATATACTTGTACATGTCATCATAATAAACATATAATATACTCTAATACAATATAAAATATTAAATTACATGAGATCATAAAATATATTTCTTAATATTAAACATTTTACATATCTTAGGGGCAACATACATGAAATTCATATTACATCACAGTTACATGTCCAACTACCCTATGTTTTCCTGTATGTCATTCATACTTGTGAAAAATGGGATTGAGAATCAGAGATTGGATGAGAGGATATAAAGCAAGTAAGCTATTTTGAAATAGCTTTATGAGCAGATACAAAAAACATAAACTTAAAACATAACTTTCGTGCTTGTGTACAAGCAACACAATCAAACATTTCACCTTAGAAAATATTATCACTGAGATCCCAAGGTAGGTTCCAATTGGGAAAGCCATCTTTCAAGAATCACCCAAAACATAAATATGCATCCAGAAGCTCCTTTCAACCATTTGGGTCTTACGACATCGTAAACATAAATATCTCCCAGAATGTCCCAACCACTTTGGTGTTACTTCTGCAGGATAGTTCGTGGTACATACCGAAAGACATGCCACAACGGACAACATAACATATTTGAGGGACATTCCTAGGGATATCATCTATGGTCATTAAACATCAACATATGGGATTGAGGGTCGTCCAATATTACCTTTCACATATCATGAATCAATACAATGTATCATATATCGTGATCTAATGCAAAATAATCTGTAATAGTCGTGATGCATGAGCATGTCATAAAATATTCATGTTCTGTATCATAAAATATTTTGGTTCATATTTACTCACATGGAAACTTTGACGTACTTGACGAATCCTTGGTTCGTCACTAATGTCCTTGATTTCTAAAGTCTGATCCTATATTCTAGACTTCGGATAAGAGACTCATCATAAACCTCAAAATATACTTAAAACATCCCATTAACTCCCGTAGAACATGGCATAAACATATCATAAAGATTCCCTAGCAATTTAGATTAAAATTGCTGAGCAAAGGACTTTAGGTGGCAAGTTCGGCAGCCAAAGTTCTTATGTACAGGGACCAAAGTCCCTCTTTCGACAATATAGTTCGGCTGCCACAAGCCCCCTGTGCCCCCAGTTTCGATGGTTGAAAGTCCACCTTTGGCGGCTGAAGTTAGATTTTTTACTTTCTTAGTGAGCTGCTTCTAATTTCATATAGCTAAACTCCATTTTAGGCCGCTGAACTTGGATTTTGACAGTGACCAAAATCTTGGTTCTTACATGATTTGCCAAACCTGTAACTCAAAGCTTCAATTCAATTATAAACATTCAATTTCAACTTATCAACTCAACTAACCTTATTACAACAACATGCATTCATGATTCAACATCTTTCATGCAATTTATCAAATTTTCATAGCTTACCTAAATCCAACTGTTGTCCCAAGTATAAATGACCAAGAGGGGGTGAATTGGTCACTTTTTTTAATTTAGTCAATTTTTCAAGTTCTTGCTCTAAACTTTTATGAAAAAATGTGGTTGAATACTTCTAAAGTGCTATCTAATTAGATCAATGTGTGAAAAGTTGACTATCTTAAGTTTGCAAAATACAAAACTAGCTAGCTAATGTTTGGCCTGTGAAAAGTTACTGTTCATGTTATTATTCACGTTACAGTTCACGCTACTATTCACTCTGAAGTTAGCTTTGCTAAAATTTTACCTGTGTGCAGAGTTACTATTCATGCTACTATTCACTAAAAAAATTAGTTTTGCTAAATTTTTGTCTATATGCAGAGGTACTGTTTATTGCAAAATTAGCTAAATGTTAAATTCAGTTCTGTATCTTTTAACTCTCAAGAATACTTTTTCAGATTTCAACAATACTCAAACAATTGATATAAATAAACTTGATAGACAGTAAATTAAAGAAGAATAAGGTTGAGAAAATTTAAACACAAATGTTTATAGTGGTTCGGCCAAGACCCGCCTACGTCCACTCTTCTCAAGCTGCCTCTTGAGAGTTCTACTCCACTATCTATCTCTTTTCCTAGGTAAGAGATAAACCTTTACAATTCTTCCAAGCTTCACATGTGTTTAGAAAACCTTTTACAAGTTTGATGTCCCCTCAAACTTCTTTAAGCTTCCTAGGTGTTTAATAACTTCTTCCAAGTGATGTACCCTCACTTGAATAAATTTCTCACTTGAAATTTAAGATATAAAGCAGAATCACTCTCTTTTGCAATTAATTACAGCCAAATGCTATAAAAAGAGAGAGAAGATTTGCCAATGAAGTTCTTGAATGAATGCTATAAAAATTCAGAAATTTTTTCTTAGAAGTTGCTCAATAAAGTCTTGCATTCATTAATCAAAACTTAAAGTAAATACTTGAATTAAAAAATGTGTTCTGCAATTTTGTTTTGAAATCTTTTTATGCAAGAGATATTTTTTTTGGCAAATCAAATCTTACTTCTCTTACATGTTTGTGCTTAACTCGACTTATTCTTCATCTCTTTTGCCTTGATCTTCTTGTCATCCACTTTCTCTTCTTCTTTGATTCTAGCTGTCTATTTAGTTTGGAACACTCAAGTGATTTGTCAGCATATTTTTATTTAGTTTTGTAATCATCACAATCAGTTTCCTCCTTATGAGGTCAATACCAAACATTTTGATTTTTTATTCCCTTTACATGCATTCTTATGTTTAACTCTTTTAATATGTTCTAACATCATTTATCACATTTACACACAACCATTCATCTTTTAGTTCATCATTTGGTCATTTTACATTTTTTTCCTCTAACTTAACCTAAAGCATCTTGCATGGTCATTCCATTCCCATCTTTAACTTCTTTAAATATTCCTCACATATACTAACTTGAATTTGTAACCTAACTTGTCATAGAACCGAATCCAAGCTTCCTCTTCTTCTATTTCTAGTTGTTCCTTCTTTGAAGCTTTTGATTCTTTCTTTCACTTTCTATTTGATTCTTTCTTAATTTTTCATACTTGTAACAATCTCTTTGAATTTAGAAGGGTTAGAACTTGAATTTTTCCAAAAGTCTCCTCTTGACTGACTGCCTCCACTATTTATAGTGGAGGGAGCAAATAAGGGTTCGACGACCGATCTTCTTATTCGGTGGCCGAACCTGAGTTCTCATGTTAGCCCTAGTCATTTTTCACTTTAATCCCTCCACTTTTCCTTCTTTTCATTATAATTCTTAAAATTTACTTCTTAGTCCCTTAAGTCTTTTAACTTAATATTTTATCCCTAATCACAATTTCGGCTCAATTTCTAAATATTCCACGAATATTTGATTCGAAAACTCAGAATTTGACATCGAAAAAGTGTCGGGTGTTACAACCGTAATTAATTATTTATAAAAAGATATTTTTATTAGATTTACGGTAATTATATGTTTATTATATATGCAAAATCATATTACCGTAAATATAATAATTTCTTTTATAAATAATTAGTTGCAATTTATATTATTTTTTAATGTATATATTCTTTTTGTTTGTTTTATTGTAATTTTGGCTATAGCTATTTATAAATTAAATTTTGATCGAAATATTATGAGTTTAAATTTAATCAATTTAACTTGAATTTAAAGTAATTTTGATAAATTAGATTAAAGTAATGTAGTTAAACTCATTTATATCAAATTAAATTGAAATTGATTAAATTTAAATAAATTTATATTTGATTAAATTAAATTAATTAAAATCACTTGATGACATTACTGTATTTATGATATTAACTTTTAACACTTTAAAAATATTATCTTTCGACTTTTGATAATATAACATCATTCTTTTTCAATTTTCAATTATATAGTAGAATTCATCCTTCAATATTAACATACTCATGCTTTATGATACTTTAAGATGTATGCCTTAGAATCATAAATATGTCACATTTTATTCATTTTATTGTTATGCAGTAGATTTGGATGACACAACTCTCAATGTTATTTATAGTTTTGAGCATAAGTCGAAATTGAGGCACATTCTATTCTATTCTATGCCTCTCGAAATATATCAAGAGAAAAATCAGGTTAAGGGTCAATTTACATCCTTAGCATTATGAAAAATGATTTATTTAAAAGGAAGTGGGCTTGACATATTGAATTTGAGAGGTTACTGCTAATATATATTGTTGGTCCCTTGTGTAAGTCCAAAAGAGAGTGAATTAGACCTTTTTAAAATTTTAAACTTTTGTGTTTCTGTTCTGACCTTTAGGGAAAGTCTTTTGAGAATCTCAGATAGTACTAAAATTAGAACTTCTAAAATTCAAAGTTAGACTGTCAACAATCTCAGTGTAATGTTGGTGAAATAAGTGTCAAGTAATATTATCTATGAATATAGAGAGCATGTATATGATAAGATAAAGTCTAGTTAAGCAGAGTAGATATGAGCACAAATTAATCAAGCATATAATCAATTAAAAGAGATAGGGAAGAGAATATGAACTCAAGAGATTTATAATGGTTCGGCTTCCTTGCCTACATCTACTCTCCCAAAGTCTTTCTTTGAGAAATTGCTCCACTATAGTTTTTTTTTACTGGTAAGAAACAAGAATTTACAATGTTCACAAGTTTTCAAGGTTCTTGTAACCTTTCACAAGTTTTCTATGCTCTTGTAACCTCTTACAAGTTTTCTAGGCTCTTGTAACATCTCACAAGTTTTCTAGGCTCTTGTAACATCTCACAAGTGTTTCTCACTAAACACTAAAAAATACAAGCTATCCCAAACTTGCAATCAATCTTAAATAGGTTTTTGGTAGATGAAGAAATTAACTCTTTATTTTTCTCTTTTTACAATAAAAGCTATAAATATGAAGAAGAGTTGGATTTACCAAAGAAAGCTCAATGAATGCTCGAAGAATAAATGCTCAAAACTTTTTGTTGTAATGATTTTTTTTCTCTTAAGTGTAAAATGCTCTTCTTGAGAAGTAAATGAGAGATTTTTGTTTATATAGAGTCTTGATGAAAAACTAGCCGTTTGAAAAGATTTGGTAGGTAAAAAGTAGATTTTGAAATAGAACTAGCTGTTATTCTTGTTTTCTAGTGAAAAGTCCACCTGAGTTGATTTTATAACTTGAGATCGTAAAAGTAAAACTTCTAGATAGTAAAAGTAGAACTTCTAATTTTGAAAATCTAGGTTCTACTTTCAACTCAGTGTTTCTAGTTTTGTGAAAACTCAAATTTTGTTTATGACAACTCACAATTTTGCTTATCTTTGTACATTGATTCTAAAATTCACTCAATTTCTTCAATGACTTTGATTTATCATCTTGATCATCCATAATTTTTATTTTTCTTGTCTTCATGCTTGCTTACGAAAGATGTACAAATTTCTTAAATTTTGTAATCATCAAAACACTCTTTTAGCTTATGGGATTAATATATATATATATCATGTATATATGTGAAATATTTGTGTCATGAAACATCCACGAGGCATAATTAATAAACTAGAAAATTTAAGGGTTTTTAATTTTCTTTTTTCTGCTTATTAAGCTATGTTTAATAATTATAGCATCTCCCCTGTTCGACTTCGAATTTAATAATGAAAATAGAAAGTAGCTTTTTGCAATGTATGTTAGTGTTTAGGCATGTAATTTTGTGGTTTTAAAATTGTTCTTTGCCCAATATATGTATTATCATGTAACTATATATTAATAATCAAAATAAAATGTATTCTTTGCTTGCATTTGGAAATTTCATTTAAGATAGAAAAAGAAAGAAAATTTCTGCCGATTTTTGTCATTAATATCGCAATAACTTTATTATTTTTAAAATTTTTATTTATTAAAAAATTTATTATTATTATTATTATTATTATATAAAATTTATAATTTAGCCGACAATCACTAAAATTAATACTCTCATAAAATAATTTCTTAAATTATAAAAAAAAAAAGTAAATTTCAATAAATCATAACATTAATAACAAATTTTAACTGAGTCAAGTGGCCTCAACCATATTAGAGTCATTTTTAATTGAGCGAATTGTAATTAAAAATAAAGAAAGGCAAATTGCTTAGAAGCCTTTATCATATAAAAAGGAATTTATATAACAGAAATCGAAAACTGAAAGAATAATACTAAAAATACCAAAATTTTCGAAAACACGCATACCTTTTGCTATTGTATTCTTCTTTTTCATATATAGACTAGTGGTACCTCTCCCTCACAAAAAAAGATGTCCTGCTATACGTAGTAATCCTTTTTGCAGAACAAGACGTCCTGCTGTAATAGCAATTCCACATTCTCTTTTGGCATTTTTCTTGGTTCTTTAGAATACTCTTCCTGTCTCTGTGTTTTGTTTGCGAATCCAGGAGGCAACCTCCAGTGGAGGGAGATCCCTTAGGTGGTCAAAAGAACAAGGGAGAGACAAGACCAATGATTTACCATAAATTTTTTGGAAAGAAATAAGCTTCTCAAACCATCTGCATCTTTCTGATGCGCTTCAGTCGTGCAAAAATGTACTTGCTAATTAATGCAATGAACATAAAAGGATTTGAGTACAAAAAATGAGGAGACTTAATTTCCCAATATAATTGCAAAACTTATTACAAATA
>CAOGCB012072147.1:0-11289 GCA_948266635.1 Cnidoscolus chayamansa | reverse complement strand
AGATGATATTTAGGTACTCGTAGTTTATATATATTTGCATTTCAGTAACCCTGAGATCATGATTTGGTGGACAACAAAATAATAATGGGAAGAAATTGATGCAAGATAACACATCTAAAGGGCTGATAGTGGTAAGTAATTTCTTCCCTCTCTGCATGCTGTCTGCCGCTTGCCTTGATATGTAAATATATGAAATACAAAATAAAAAGGGGCAATTTGATGAGATCTAATTCCCGGTAAAGAAGTATCTCCTGTAGAAGTGCTGTAGTGTGCATTTTGAAATCCTTGCCATAACATTTCAGGAGCACAGTAGTCTTTTACCTTCCAATCATTTAGTGAATAATTGGATGGAACTTTGTGTCTTCCTTTCTTGTGACCATGTCATTGGCATATGATTTCTTCTGGATTAAATTAGTATTATTACCATGTTTCTCATATAATGAACGATGAGAGTTAATTGGGGAAGAGTTCCTGGATGGGCTGCTTAGCGAGAGTGGCTAAGTGAAAAAACAGACAAATTTTCTACTCTGCAAGAGAGAACGAGTCTTATGAAAAATAATGTAGGATTGGGATGAACTTAGAAACACTTGTAAATATCATGTTGCTGCTAGGAGCAGAACTCATTTTTTTTAGAAAATTTTCTAATTTTTCCAAAGCAATTAGAAGAAGATTTAAGTAACAATTAATACTTTGTGTGTTCCTCCCTTAATCTTGATAAAGCATCAAGTAGATTCATTCGAAGCTGGTCTGGAATTGAAATTGGATTAATTTAAATTGAAATTAATTGTATGATATTATCGAGTTAAAAAGTATTTACAAGCATCAGTATTTACCTTTAGGTGAAGTGAAAGAAATATAAGGAAACTAATAATTCATTTGCAAAAATCAATCTAAAACTAATAATTTCTCTAATATGCATTGTTTCGTTTATCTTATCACCCCTACTCAAGAAAGTTCCAGTGGATGACTCGACATCAAATCTATCTTGAACAACAATGAAGAGAATGAGAGTGTTAACGAGAATGATGTGAACAAGACTATTGAAATTTTATGTTGATTGATTTTTTATTACGTAACAATCAATGTCGAGATGTTTAGTTCTTTTATGAAATATTAGGTTGACAGTTATGTTCATCGCTGCTTGATTGTTATAATGTAATGGAATAGTGTTGTGGAATGAACTTGAAGGCTTTAAGAAGATAGGAGCAATAAAGCTAAAACTGCCACAACCATTCCTTATACTCCGTTCCAACAAATGATTTACTAATTGCATTATTGATATTGTTTGTGAATTTTTCTGCTATTATAAATTTGCAAAATTAAAAAAGATATATTTTAATATCTAAATAAATATAGGTCAGGTGAATATTAGAAAAACTGTGTCCTGGACATAAGACAAAGGCCCAATCAGCATCATAGATAGACTTTTAGACATAGGACAAAGGCCCAATCAGCGTCATAGAATACCTTCAGCTGAAGTGTGTTTTCAGCATGGCGGAAAAACTAATTGATAAAATTATATTTTATCGTACTAAATATATTATATTTTAATTATATTAATAATTCAAATGCTATAATATTATTTACATTATTAAGATTATATATTTTATTTTATATAATTTTTAATAATTTATTTTAAATATAATTATATTTTCTTAATTGTATTTAAATTTTATAAGATTCAATATATAAGAATTTAAATACATTTATTATTTTTATTTTCTCAGTATCTAAATAAATTAATATTTTTTTATTTTTTTATTTTATAAATTATACTCGAATTACAGATTATATTAAAAAATATAAATGATCTTAATCTAAAAAGGTATTTATAATATTTTTTAATCATTAATAAATATTACTTTTAGTTTTTTTTTAATTAAGTATGTAGTCATTTTTGTATTTGTGTCTCCTATTTTTGTATTTATATCCCTATTTATTTATTTATTTATTATTTAAATTTTATATTTCAGATAATTCATGCAATTTCAAAAAATTAAAAAAAATGATGTTTGAAAATGAAAAAATTTATGAAAATGATTTTATAGATGAAAATATTATATTAATTTATTATATTTAAAATTTATTATACTATATTAATTTATTGTATCCATAATTTATTTTACTGTACCAATTTATTTGTATTCAAAATTTATTATTTTTATTCGATATTAAAAATTGATGCTACGGTATTAATTTATTTATACTACCTATAAATGGACAAAGGAGAACATTGAGTTTTTTCCAAAATGGCCCCTCCCTTTATTTATTGAGTAATTTACACAAGTGATTATTGGACTTTAGTAGTTATTTTATTACAATTACTAAATTTCAAATTGAGTCACAAAAGTTATTCATTTTTATTTTTTTTATTATAAACGAGCATTACCGTCACATTACGTTAAAACATCCGTTTGTTGTATATGAGATTATCGAGCAATTTTCACCCACAGTCATTAAACTCTAGTTGGTCATTCATTACGGTCACCGGAGTTTAAATAATGCCACAAAAATCACTCATTTACTTTTTATTATAAATGATCATTCTCGTTATAATTTTTCAAAATCTTCATTTTGTTGTATATATAGCATTATAATTATGTAGACAATTTTTTAGCTATTATGTATACAACAAAACAAAAATTTTACCTATTCTATATGGATTTAAATAAAAAAATATTATTTTACATGTCGTATAAAAAGTTTTTTTGAAATACCTTAAGCTCCTATTCTCTCCGTAACCGACTACTATAAAAATATATTTTTTCTGCAATGAATTGTTGAATCAATAACAAAATATTCATAAATTTTTGAAGTAAAAAAACTTCATAAAATAATATTTCTGTAAGGAATTGATTGAAATAAGATACCCATGTATACATGTCATAACTTACGTTTTGTTGTATATGTAGAATAATAAAAAAAATACATACATAGATTATGATGGCCACATATACAATAAAATAAAAATTTTGATGGATTGTGATGGAAATAACTATTTGTAATAAAAAAATTAATTTTTGTAACAAAATTTAAAGTTCACTGACCTCAATAAATGACTTACTAAAATTCTGTGAATACAGATGAAAATTAACCAACAATAATATATATATAACAAATAAAAATTTTGACGGATTATGACAACAATGACCATTTGTAAAAAAAAATAAAAATGAGTGACTTTTGTCACACGATTTTAAATTCAGTAACTGAAATAAAATAGCTACTAAAGTTCAATGACCGCAGATAAAAATTACCTCTATTTATTTTTTATATTTTTTTTATTAATTAATATAAATATAAATTTTTAATAAATAAATATTATATATTTCATATGTCATTGTATAGATCATTTCTTTTATAAATTCTATCTTATTTTATATTTTTATAATAACTTAAAATAAATGAATATTATAAATATAATTAATTTTAATAAATTATTAACTAATTTTTAATAAATATTTTATATTTTATTTATAATATACTTCCACCACTTTTATATATATTTTTAATTTTGTTATCAATTAATAATAAATTTAATTTTTTAATAAATAATTATCATTAAAATAATATAAAATGAATAAAATAAAAAAAAATTATATTGATAATTTTTGCAAATTTTATTAATTTTATTCAATTATTATTAAATAATACGAGATAAATAACATACAGTAAAATTTTTTTATTAATAATATCTTCAAATTTTATTAATTTTATGCAATTATCATTAAAACAATATCAAATAAATAATATAAAATAAAGATTTTTTTTAATAATATATTTAAATTTTAATAATTTTATTTAATTATTATTAAAATAATATAAAATAAGTAACATAATATAAAGAGTTCGTGTTAATAACCACCGCCAATTTTATCAATTTTATCAAATTATTATTAAAATAATATGAGATAAATAATATAAAATAATTTTTTTTTAATAATTTCTATAATTTTTTTTAATTTTTTTAATTTTTTTAAAAATAATATGAAATAAATAATATAAAATAAATTTTATTTAATTATCATTAATATAATATCAGATAAATTAAATAAAATAAAGAATATGTATTAATAATCTTTGTGAATTTTATCAATTTTATTTAATTATCATAAAAATAATATGAGATAAATATAATAAAATAAATAATTTTTATTAACCATTCCAACAAATTCTATAAATTTTATTCAATTATTATTAAAATAATATAAAATAAATAACATAATTTTTTTTAATAATCTTTATGAATTCTATCAATTTTATTTAATTATTATTAAAATAATATAAGATAAATAAAATAAAATAAAGAGTTTGTAGTAATAATATATGAGACTTTTATCAAATTTATCAAATTATCATTAAATTAATATGAGATAAATAACATAAAATCAAAAAATTTTCTTAATAATCTCTGCAAATTCTATAAAATTTATTCAATAATGTAATTGACAACTATTAACAATTTTAGATAATTTCTTATTTTTTATTTTTAATGTCGTTTTGATATATTCAATTAAATAATAAAATTATTAATATAATTTTATTAATTATTAAAATTTATATAAATATTATAAATTAAAATATTTATAAATTTATGAGTAAAATAAATGCAAATTTATGATAAACAAACGATGATCACAACATACAAAGCACATTAATAAAAAAAAACTAGTACATATATATTTATATTTGCCAAATTAGTCATTTGTAAGCTTCGGTGCTGAGTTTGACATAGGCAACCTGAGTGTAAACCAACATCATG
The DNA here is from genome assembly GCA_948266635.1 of Cnidoscolus chayamansa. Taxonomy (NCBI): domain Eukaryota; kingdom Viridiplantae; phylum Streptophyta; class Magnoliopsida; order Malpighiales; family Euphorbiaceae; genus Cnidoscolus; species Cnidoscolus chayamansa. The sequence goes on along the minus strand of CAOGCB012072147.1, from coordinate 6,527 downwards.
AATAAGATTAAGCACATACTTTCTTTGGTTGAGACATATATTAGAGGAGAACTTTGGCCAATTCAAGACCTAAGAAATTGTTACATAAAAGAATTGAAAACATAAAATAGAGATGGGAGAGAGAATAAAGATGAGAAATAGAACATTAGAGTAGATGAGAACTAAAATAGAGAATATATATAGAAGAGAATAAAAAGTTTAATTGAAAAGAGTGACTATTTGGATAATTTCTTGATTGATATTCTTGAATACAGAACTTCTATTTATATAGAAGTTTAGTAATTGCTGATTAACTAATTTTTTATTAAGTCAACCAATTATAATCATAACTCTCTCCTATTAATACCTCTACATCTACAATATGTAACATAAACATTTTGCATATCCAAGATCTTTTATAGTGAAGGCATTATTGAAGGACTTCATAATTACAATCTGCCTCATTTGGCACTCCTTGTGTGTTATGAGTTAAAACTGGTGAAGTATCATAGGAGCAGTTGTATAGATGATTGAGAAGATGCACATAGGCTATCATCTGTATCATGTATGACATGCATAGTAGAATTAGAAATTCAAGAAACCTCCCACTCAAAGCATGAAAATATCTCCTTATAAAACACATATCTAGAAATAAATAAATTGTTTCTAGCTATATTGAAGACTTCATAATCCTTATATTCTACTGCATATTCAAGAAAGACACACTTTACTGCTTGAGCTTCAAATTTATCTTTGCATTTCCTCTTTATTATGCCATTTTGTTCAAGAATAGGAGCACATGTCTTTTAGTGAATTTTCATTTTCTCTACAAAGAATTTATTGAGGCTTGGGTTTGAAAATTCATTACCATTGTCTATTCATACTTTTAACACCTAAAGTTGTAACTAATTCTCAAGCATAGTTGTGAGAGATATTAAAGCAAAAGAAGCACTAGCTTTAGTAGGAAGTAAGTCTAAGTACACTTGTTGTAATAATCAACATTAGTGAAGAAATATTAAGCATTAGTAAGAGGTATCTCACTACAAGGACGTTAGAGATATATATATATAACAAGATCTTGAAGTTGAAATGCTACTTTTAGTAAAAGGCAGCCTATGTTGTTTAGCATATGATCAAATATCACAACAAGCTCGATCTAAATTGTTATTAGAGATACTAGCGATATGAGATAACTTGGTCTTAGATACATGACCATCTCTTTTGCCAAAGTTTAGCAAAGATAGTATTGCCACCAATTGACATGTTAACTTGCTATGAAGCCCTATTGTCTTTTATATGAACTTGAAAAGAGCTTTTATTAAGAATGTAGATATTGTAATAGCCTGCTTTCCTGGACGCTATCGGTGTTAGAATTTCTACCACCTAAAGGTGATCGAAACCCTAACAAGTCGTAAATATTAACATTAACAGAAACAAAAACGTTAAAATAATCATTAGAATAATCTCATGCAATCCATAAAAAGTTTGGTACAATATTAACTTAAGGAATAATTAAATTCCTAGTACATATGTCTTACATTATATCTGTACACATTATCATGGTGGATATAAACATAAGTATCAAAATTTCTAACGTAAACATTTAAAATACATGAGATTATAAAAATAAACATATTCTTTAACTTTTATTTATCCTAGGGGCAAATTATATAATCACCATTTAGGACACATCCACACTAACCTATCTTTTTTGTTCTTCATGCATAACATGTGAAAAACGGTATGGGGAAAGGGATGGACAAGGAATATAAAAGGTGTAAGCTATTTGAATAGCCTAGTGAGTAAATACAGAAAACATACATAAAATATTATTTTCATGCTTGTGTATGCATCACTTTCAAACAATTCACATAAGATAATTTTGTCACCAGAAATTTCTGAGTAGTTTTAATTGGCAAGACATCTTCTTAGAATCACCCGAATACCTTATAGGCTAGCTACTTCCCTCAGGTATTCATATGTACCACAACAGCTCTTTTAGGCCAGTTATAGACTTGCCATATATAATATAACATAATGATCCCAAGGAAAATCCTAAGGTTTTAACGTATTACTTATGAGGGACATACCAAAGGATATCTCTAAGAGATCTCTCCATTGGATATAACATAAACATGGGAGACTTTTGGATCATTTAACATTATCATCCATAGATCATGAATAATGCGGTGCAACATATATCGTGCATCTAATACAACAACCTATGCATTATGATGCATGGACATGTTAAAAATATTAATTTAATTTTTTGTATTATAGAAAAGTTATATCCACTCACCTGAAAACTGACATGCTGACGAATCCTTGGTTCATCACTAATGTCTCCAAATTTCAAGGTTTGATCCTATATTTTGAACTTCAGATTAGAGACTCAAGATAGACTTAAAAACATACTTAAAAAATCCATAAATCCCATAAAACATGTCATAAACATAACATAATTAATCATAGCAATTTAGGTCAAAAATTGATGGACTTATGACTTTCAGCGACAAGTTCGGTGGCCGAAGGTCACCCTTACAAAGATGAAAGTCTCTGTTTTGGTAGCAAGTTTGGCTACCACAAGTCTCATGTGCCTTCACTTTTGGAGGCCGAAAGTTCTACCTTCAGTGGCCGAAAGTTCTACCTTCAGTGGCCGAAGCTGGACTTTTACTTTCTCTTATTGAGCTACTTCCATTTTTGGCATGTTGTCCCAAATATAAATGACCAAGATGGGGTAAATTGGTCACTTTTTTTATTTAATCAAAATTTCAAATTTTTGCTCTAAAATCTAGTGAAAAATTATAGCCTAATACTTCTAAAACACTATCTAATCAGATCAGTATGTAAATGGTTGATTATCTTAAGGTTGCATAATACAAAGTTAACTAGCTAATTTTTACCCTGTGAAAAGTTATTGTTCTCGCTAAATTAACTAGGTGCTTAGGTTTGCTAATTTTGATGCCAACTTTAATGAATTCTCAATATAGTCAAATAAACACTAATGTTTATCATTCAATAATCTCAAAACACATTCATTTATAATAAAATATTGGAGATTAGGGAAAAGAAAATTCAAACACTTAATTTATAGTGGTTCAGCAAAACGACCTACATCCACTCTTCTCAAGCTTTCTCTTGAGATCTTCACTTCATTATCTATCTCTTTTAAATAGGTAAGAGATGAACCAAATTACAATCCTCCAAGCTTCATAGGTGCTTAGAAAACCCTTACAAGTTTGATGTCCCCTCAAACTTCTTTAATCTTGCTAGGTGCTTAATGACCTCTTTCAAGTGATGTCCCCTCACTTGAATACAATCAATATCAAATTTAAATTTTTAAGAGTGTTATCTCTCTTTCAATAATTACAAGTAAATGCTAATAAGAAGAGAGATGATTTATCAATGAAGCTCACAATAAATGCTTAAAAATCATTGAAACTTTTGCTCAAGAATTGCTCAATAATGTCTCACATTCATTACACAAAAATTGAATTAAATGCATGCTTATATACCCAAATTTAAGCTAAAAAATTTTTAAGACAAAAGGACAACCAACGGCTAGAAAATTAGCTGTTACACTGTAGCAGACTGTGCAGTAGTATGCACAGTCAGACTGCTGTCAGTGTTCAGTCCAGTTTTTCTCAAAATTAGCTTGCTAAAAATATTTTGAATATGAAAGTAGTTAGATAATTTTGAAAACATAGCATGCTAATTTTATTTTTCTGTCAAAATTGAAAAAGACATTCCGAAATTAGTTAGCTAATTTTAACCCTTGAGTTAAAATTACGTATCTAATTTCAGCTCATTTTATCCTCAATTTTTCTTGACTTAAAAGCATATTTTGAAAACATTCTAAAAATCTTTTTATGAATGAGAAATCATTGGCATATCTTAGTCTCGCTTCTCTTACATGTTTTCACCTAGACTCTCATGTCTTCATCTTGACTTCATGACTTTTTCTTGTTTTTCATGGCATGCTCTCATTTGCTTCTTCTTTCTTTTAACTTGCTTTCTTTCTTTTAACTTGCTTTCTCTATTTGATATGAAATTCTTGCAAAGTCATTAGCATGTATCACTAAGTTTTGTTATCATCAAAATAGATTTTCTCCTTTTGATGTCAACATGGCTGCCTAAACCCCATTTAGGCCACCAAACTTAGGTTTTGGCAGTTACCAAAACATGGGTTCTTACATGTTTAACACGCTCAAATCCTACAACTCAACTAAAATTTCAATTCTAAACATTCATTTACATCAACTACAACTTAGCTAACATCAATCTAGCAACATGCATAATCATTTCATGTAATTCATCCATTTTTCTTAAACTTTCCTAAACCTAGCATTTGATTTCCTTCTAATCTTAACACGCGCGTCTATTTTTAACCTTCCTAACATGTTTCTAGCATTATTTAAACATGCATGTGTTCTTCATTTGGTCACTTTTCATTTTCATCCAATTTTCATAAATTTTCCTTCATTTTAACCTAAGTTCATTGCATGCACCATTTCTCTTGTTAATTCATCCTTTAGCACCTTAACTAACCTAGATTTGAAGCCTTGAATCACTAAAACTTCGAATCAAGCTCTTCCAAATCTTTCACTTCTCCTTCCTTTGCTTTCTTTAAATTTCTTTCTCTTCCACTTGTTCTCCTTTAAATTTCCACTTGATTTTCTTGTTTTAGTGCAACTATGTTTTATGGACTTACAATTTATGTGATTAAAAGGGAAGAGTGAAGTGAAATTGGCCAAAATCTTCTCCTTGGCCGGCTGCCTCCATTATTTATAGTGGAGGTGGCAAACATGGGTTCAGCGGTAGAACCTGACTTTTCAAGTTAGCCCTAGCCAAACTTCAGTTAGTCCTTTAACTTTTCCTTCTTTTCATTTTCGTCCTTACGTTTTACATTTTAGTCCTTTCACTTTTATAACTTAGCATTTTACTTTCCAAACACTATTTCAGCCCGGTTTCTGAATATTCCATGAATATTTTGATAAAAATTAAGAATCCAACATTGGAAATCGGGTGTTACATACTTCTGCCCTTTAGGAATATTTGTCCCTGAATGTTCAACATACTTATAAATAACATAAAATATATACATGAAACATACATAGCACGTAACATAGAACATAACATCATTACATATACATAACATAGCGTATTAACATAGTTTTCATTATACAATAAGGGAAGTACTTTCTACTTTAACTTTCAATGGTGAAACAGGTGTGGGTATTGCTGAACCATAAATTTCTTGGTTTACCAGCTAAATTCTTCTACATTATGGTGGTTTCACAATACTTTGACTATAGGTATCTCCTTATTTCGTAGTTTCTTGATCTGTGTGTCTAGAATCTTGACAGATTGCTTTACATATGTGAAATTCTCTGTAATCTCAAACTCTGGCTCTTTGATAACCTTGCTAGGATTTGACACATACTTTTTCAACATAGACACATGGAAAACAGGATGAATCCTCTCCATGGAAGAAGGTAAATCTAGCTTGTAGGTGACATCACTCCATTATGTACTGTCTCACAGGGTTCGATGTACCTAGGAGCCAATTTATCCTTCTTTCCAAAGTGAACCACCCCTTTCATAGAAGATACTTTCAACAATACTATGTCCCCCTCCTAGAACACTATCTGCTTCTGTCTGACATCAGCATAGCTCTTCTGCCTGCTGACTGTAGTCCTCAATCTCTCTCTAATTATAGGAATCACCATGTTGGTGACTTCCATAATTTCGGGTCCAGTCAATGTTCGTTCTTCGAATTCTTTCCAACATATAGGAGATATGCACTTCCTTCCATACAATGCCTTGTACGGAGCCATTTCTATGCTCAAATGATAGCTATTGTTGTAAGCAAATTCCACTAGTGGTAGATGTTGCTTCCAAGAACCTCAAAAATCTAGCACACATTCGAAGCATATCCTCTATAGTCTTAATGGTCCTATCAGATTGTCTATCTGTTTGTGGATGGAAGGCCATGTTCCCATAGCATTCTGTAGACTTCTCTAAAACTGTGAGGTAAACTGGGATCTTTTGTTGGATATTATAGATATAGGCGTACTATGCAATCTGATGATCTCCTCCATATATATTTGTGCCAATTTGTCTACTAAGTACCCAGTTCTTACCGGTACGAAGTGCACCGACTTCGTGAGTCTGTCGACTATTACCTATATTGAGTCTCACTTATCATGAACAGATTTTAGGGCCTAGAAGATTAGGTACCTAAAATGATGAAATTAACAAGGAAATGAGTAAATGAAGTAAGAAATACAATTAAGGAAGTGGAAAATGGAGAAAGAAATTAGGAAAGAAAATAAGATGAAAATAGTGAAGCAAATAAAGGTAGTAAAGAAAAAGAAACGCATTATGAAATAAATGTGGAAGAAAAATGAAGAATATAATAGGATAAAATATACTCTAGAGGGGGGGTGAATAGAGTATGCCTGTCACTTTTTAAGATTTTAAAAATAGTTCAAGCCCTTAGAACGAAGCTCAAGGCCTTGAGGTGGAAAGTATGTTATATTCTGAAA
>CAOGCB012068084.1:0-17169 GCA_948266635.1 Cnidoscolus chayamansa | reverse complement strand
AATACTCATATGTAATTTATGGATATAAAGTATATTCACAACTTTAAATTAGTTTTACGATTTTATAAGTTGGTATAATATAATTTCTGATAAGAAAATTAAATTCAATTATTTTTTAATTCATAAAAATATTAATGGGGGAGAAAGATGAAACCATTAATAAAATAGAATTATTAAATTCCTTGCTTAAGCACTTTACTTCTTATAAACGAACCAACCATTGCCAGTGTTGAATTAAATTTAATTGGATATTAATTATAAAATTTTCTTAAGATCACAAATGTCTGTTGGTCAATGAAGATCAGATGTTGAAAGTGCACCAATTTGAGTGAGTCACGGGATTATTGCCCACTGAGAGTTGAGTTTCGCTTCGGACTTCATGGTGCTCCACGTGTCGCCGTATTTATAATAATTGAAATTTATTACTATTATAAGTATATATAATTTCATTTCGGCATTAATGTGTACTGTATTCTACATATAAAGACGTCATACAATTATTGTCAATTAAGATCTTCCATGCTAAAGCAGTAAAAGGCGCATAGCACAGTTGAATTTACATTCTATTTGGTTGGAAGTTGTGGTAATTAGACGACTAAGTGGCCATCTAATCACGATCATCATTGTAATAATGATGATAATAAAGCACATAAGCTTTGGATTTGGAAGTCAAAATTTGTAGGTGTATCCTCGTGCCTGGATTAATCTTTTCTATCACGCTACAGCTGAATCGTTCCCGCCCTGCAAGCTTAAGAACCTTCCTCCCCTTTTCTAGACTTAGGTGGTTATTATCAGTCTCAAACTACAGAATTGGACGCATTCAAAGTACAGTGCTTCTTCCTTGTAAGTATGCTTTGCTTGGACAATTATAATATACTCTAGCTTCTTCGTTGATTGATTCACTATACTAAATTTTTTATTTTCTAAAAAAAATTAAAATCACCGGAGGAGTGAGAAACTGAGAACTGATGGAAGAGCAGCAGTGGAGCAGACTATTGTGCTTTAAAGGGAAGAGGTATTGAAATATCCCTTTCCGATGGGAACGCGTTACAGATAATACATAGAAAACAGGTGGAGGGACAACGCATCACTGCTTGTTAAGATGTACCAGAAAACAGAGGATCACGGATACAGTAGTTTGACCAAATTCAGTCAAAGTTTTTGCTTGGACAACACGTGGCTGTCATTCGTCATCATATCTAAGACCGTCATTGTGAACAGTAACTGAGACTGGCACCCTGGAATGCAAATGCCAACATCCATCTCCACGATCGGTTTATTTTTCTTCACCGTAGCTCTTTTAGTGACTTTGTATTTAAAATAAAGTGATATGTTTTGATAGTAATAATGTAGCTATTCTAATAATGAGTCCCACTATCACTTCGTTTCGTTAGCAATTTGCAAATAAAAAGAATACCCACCACAACTAAATGAAGATATTTTACATGTGAAGTAAATTGGCAAAATGGAAACTGACAAATTGGTCAAGGCATGATGGATGGTAGCTTTGCTTTAGTCACCATCACAATGGGGGTTTTTTTTTTCTGTCCTTGAAAAAATCAACAAAATAGAAAATTGCATAGGAAGACAAATAAACGTAAGCCAACTCCAAGTTTAAAATTAATTTATTGATTTTGAATCACAACCAAACAAATGTGTTAATCATTAGTCTTTCGGAAAAAAAGATGTATGTGTGAATAAAGCATATGCTTCGATACCTATACCTGATTCTGCAACTAAGCCGACCACCAGTCGCGAACGCAAGGGGGTGGGGGCCAGCTCTGGCTCGTGCCCCCATGACGACTCGAAAAATTCAAAAGTAGCCTCTGTCAAGGATCGGACGTAGAGACCAGTCTTGGTACGTGATCTCCGACGATCGAAAAAAGCTTGGAGTAGTGATGCAGTGATGCCCCACCAGAATTACAGTTCTGCGTTCGCCACTGTCGACCACCCGCCGGTTCGAACCTATCTTGATTTAGAATTAAAGTTGAGGTACTGATCTATGCCGAAGACAGTGGTTTTTTTTTTTTATGAAAATTTTCGATATTTATATTAGTTTCTGTAATTTATTATACATTAAAGTGTATATTAATAGAAAAAATAATAAAAACTATATAATACAACAATAAAAATAAAAAAAAAAAGGAAGTAGAAATTTCTAAAAGTGATAAAGGGAAAAGCCTTTATAGTAGGCTTTGTATGTGTAACATAATATAATACCTAATTATTATTTTATTTGTCTAGAAATCATAGTCTTTTTGTTTTTAATTATTAAATTAAAATTAAATAAAAAAATATAAATAAAAAAAGCATGACGGTGAAACCCAACCTTAAAAGAGAAATCATAAGATATGATAATACATTAAAAAAATAAATAAAAAAGAATTAAAGGACACGATTAGACCTATTCTCTTTTTTGACTAATAATCTCCCAACTCCATCAAAACCCAATTATTTTTAACGTAATCTTCTGCATAATTGCATGCGTATGAGCACGCAAATCCAAAGATATGGAGCGAGAGAAAGAAGGTGGTGATGCTCTCCCTCTCTACCACCTTTGTCCTTTTTATTATATTTTCTGCAGAGTGGTTTGCCCACTTTGACATTTAAATAATCCCATATAGACTCATTATTAGATTTCCATTGCATCCTCTCAATTGACTATCAAAAAAGCTCTTATAGCAGCAAACCATGGATCCCCACTAGCTTAATAGCACGCTGTAGAATCATATATTGGTATGGTGAAACACAGAAAATTCCCTTTTTTTTTTAATAATTTCGATTAAGATTCGAATTCGATATTTACAGTTTTAAATACGAACTCTAATATGACGAAATAAAACACTGTGATGACGAACTGTACGTAGTTTCTGAAATTTGTGCATGGAATTTGCTTAGTTTCTATTCCTTCCAACCTGTAATGGAATCTTTTTTTTTTCTTCTGTTTCCTCTTATACCAAAAAATTAGCCTCATCAGCATATTGTTGATTCTCTCTCTCTCTCTCTCCTCCATATCACAAACCCACCCCCCTTGGTCCACCAATCCTGCTAGCCATGTGATCATGCAAAGCATGTCTTTGACTGATGCTATTATTCTTTTCTTGTTCAATTTATTGTATTTATATATGCTGCTCTTCTTTTTACATTCTGTCAATGTGAAATCCTCAGCCTTTCTAATCATATCCTTTTCCCATTTCCTTATATCAAGACTTTTTTTCCCCCTGCCATTACCCAAAAGGATATAAGCATATACATAGAGAAGCGTTTTGGAGACCATGTGAAGATCTTGCTTATTCAATAATACATTTTACCTCATTAACATCATTGCCCTGTAATTATATGTTAATGTCAATGGAAATAATTTCTTTTTTGTCGTATATTTAGCCTACTGAAATTAAATCTTATTTGCATTAAATCGGCTCACTAAGAAGGTAAAATATTTTCACACGAAGATCTTTATACATGAGATTTGCATTTTTTATCTCACTTAGAGAGATAAAAGTGTTATAATTGCTGTCTGAATGTTATTAACTTCGATACCAATGAGATAAAAGTGATTGGTAAATCTGGCATGGCATTGTGCTTTAACTTAGTCAATGGATGAAGTAGTGGTAGTTTAGCTTGAGCTCTACCTCATGGAAAGATTAGCATTCCTTAAAAAGCATAATATTAACATCAACATCATTAGTTACTTAATCAAGTTGGGCAGAGAAAAGGGTTAATTAAAAGGACATTTTGTTGTTGAATACAAGCTTGCCGTGATTTACCTGTGAAACCGTCACAGCTACAGACGATAAACAGACATTTTTATATAGCAGCCTAATACTAGAAAGAACATTTTGTATTGTAGTCGAGAGAAATAATAATATGAAGTAGCATGTTATCCCTAAAGTGTGGGGAAATAGACATGGCTCATGCAAGACAAGCCTACGATAGACAAAAGCTGCAAGTTGACGTGTTTCGCATCCTTATTGGGGGGACCCTAAGCTTGTCAATGGAACCTAAAAGCTTTAATAAAATGACAAATAAATACAACATATGAACTTTTTTTTTCCTTTGTAGCTGCATTGCAGCCTTTTGAGGAAGAATGGGCCTCAATATATAATTCCAAACTGTGGAGACAATGTTTGCAAGTTGGACGTTCTGCTTTGAATGGTATCGGACACTTCATTAATATAATATCAAAGTTAGTAGTTAGAACCTTTTCTTGTATGTAGAAACTAGTGCTTATGAGGATTGGGGTGGGGTGGGGTGGGGCTCTTCTTTCTTTTCTTTTCTTTTCTTTCCTTTCCTTTTCCTTCCAAAAGCAAAACATAGTCACGGTACACACACACAGATAATATATGCAGAGAGAGAGAGAGAGAGGGACAAAAGCCCTACAATCATAGAAGATAGAACATACCAGCGATTTGGATTGCCCTGTATTGTCAAGATATACTTTGTGATCATATCGGCCTTGGGAAAAGCATCTCTACCCTGCACGTTTCAGCCAAATCAACAGTAAAAAAAGGTAATGTAACAACGACAAACCCTCGAACAATGTTCTTTTGACACCTGGGTCATAATAGCGTCAATGGAGCCAGCTATACAAATTAAAGTAAGCATATCTTTCAACAATGGCCCTTCAACCCAAGTCTTATGACATGGACATTGCACCCGTACCAATTATATAGCTGCTTATTTCGTATCATTTTATAGCTGTCAGAGAAAAGACACCAAATTTCCAAAACATGATTGATTAGTTGATATTTCTTGACTCATTTTCCACTAAGTAATTCATGTGACTGAAAAACCAAAAATTTACAGGATTTCCGGTTGCAACACTACAAAAACGCTGTACCGATGTCATTGTTTACAAAACCTGACCTAACTAGAGAAAGATCTGAGATTAGAAAATAAGGGACAGAAGAAGACAGTACCAGGTCTCATTTTAAAAATGGACTTCAAAATATAATACGAATCATTTGATTAAAGGAAGTGAGTGGTATAACAAAATACCATAGAAGAAATTCATAAAACGTATTCTGTTCCGCACATGTTTCAACATGACAGTTCATGTTGCTTCCAGTTGATAGTGATGACGGAATCTTCTTCATTCAAGTTTTGTGATTTCTTACAGCAAGACAACAGCAAATATAGAATACAAGCATATTGTTTTTAGTAAGAAAACATGTACAAGTATGTTTTTCTAGTTGTTTAGTTGATAACCAGAAAAGTTCAGAAAGCTGTTAGGAAGTCGCTAATGACCTTCCTAAGCTTCAAATAATAATGTTGTTCACCAGGTGGCAGGACCTGAGACATGTAGAACCACTACAAGTTCTTCAAAAGAGAGAAAATAAGATGGACCTATGCATGTTTCTCTGCATGTGGCGGCAGATTCCGTGTTAATTACTCCAAATGGTTCAAGAAATAGGAAAAAGCCAAATGTTTCTAGAAAAGAAGGGAAAAACTGAAAATGCAAAATCCAGAAACTTGTTTGCAGTGTTTCTCGCAAAAGGGAATGACAGAAACGATTAGGTACAGCCTCCAAGCACGTATCCTGCAATCTTGTTGACAAAGAGCATAACATCAAACCTATTTTTTAAATGAAATTCTTGATCTGCCATTGATTACAGACCTTTGAGACGTTCCTCATGATATTACTAAAAAAAGGCTGAAGAAAACTTCCAAGAATGGCTATCTTTTCCCAGTGCTATCTTTTCCCAGTGCTATCTTTTCCCAGTGCTATCTTTTCCCAGTGTCAATTCCAATTGTTAATCTTAGTAAGCACCAATTAGATACGAAAGCCCCTGTCCCTGATAAAGGGAAAAGGGAAAGTAATGGAATCTAGCCATAGCCACATTGGTGTACTTCAAGAATTGGCTGTCACCATTCGAATTTTTTTTTCCCTCACTGTATAGAACTGAATAGGAATCAGTTGTGCTCAAATAAAATTATCCATACTGATTACCTGATGCCTGTTCTGAGCCTCTAAGAAAGGAAAGATTTAAAATTACTTATGTTTGGCAGCGACTGACTTTAGACAATGAGAATCTTTGCGTCTAACTTGGTAAATAGGGGCATTTTACCAAAAGGGAACATTTAAATTTGCTTATTATTAAATGTTGAAGGTGGTGTGTTAAAACATATTTTAGCAAAAAAAATGTTATTTTTAAGCCAACGTAATTGGAGTCTGCAAATTCTTGACTTCAACTTAAATGCAACCAATTTTTATTTTAAAAAATTAAATCTTATTCTTGTCGGGTCAATCTATTAAAAAATAAAGTAATTTCATTAAAACTCTTGATCTATAACCCCATATATACGATGAGATCGACTTCACAAGGAGAAAGTATTATTATTCCCATTGCACGAATGATTTCCAAAGCATAAAAAAATGGTCAAAGGTTTAAAGCCAGTATTCAAAAGAAAAATAGAAAAGGTTATAGCTACATAATTGGAAAATCCTAAACAAAATTTTACGAATCTTCCACAGTTTTATTAGTTTTGGAAGAAAACTACCAGTTCTTCGGCAAATTAACCTTTCAAGGTAGCTACAGATGGTCAATTAAGAAGCTAACTGCAGATCTAACTTGTTCTCCTCTAAAGCCTGAGGAAAATGGACCTATTTATAGCTAATACTCAAAACAATTTACCTGAAACAAGGACTCAAAAACCAAGCATGCCATCCCCAGTTTCTAACACAAGGAAAACAAAGAAACTTACCTCCAGTCTACATAGGAACAAAATCATGGGACAATTTAATATTTATGTGTAAGCATTTTTCAGCCTTAAAACAAGTGAAGGGAGGAAAATGATCAATATATCTCGTCTCTGTTAGTTATGGCTAAAGCTTAGTTGAGTGGTTTATGGCACGACGTTCAAATTTGCACAGCAGCAATGGAACGTATGAAGTCTTTCAATTTCTGTACCTGAACGTGGCCACGTCTTGTATGAGGATTCTCTCTGCCACTACATGCGCATATCCCCAAAAGTAAAACACTACTATGCTGGCAAAAGATGATAAATGTATTGGACATGTTAAACCTTCAACTTAACGCATTCAAGAGATCCGCTGGTTTAAGTGGAGAAGATAATTCTCTTATTAAAGCATTCAAGAATGTTGTTGGTTTCTCATTATATCCAAACCTATAACTGAAAAAGGTACATTATTTTGATCATTCACAATCTATCAGGAGGTGAGGAGGGAGAGCCCAGGAAGAGAAAGCCCTCCCTTGTCCGAACGGGGCAGGGGGAGGCCGCTAACACCTACAGAAAGATGGAGACGGCTTTTAGGAACAAAAACCAGAGAGAAATTTCTCTCTCTAGTTCCTGGCCGTAAAAGTTGCATCTTACTGGCAGGTAGGCATGTAGAATCATGGGTAGTCTGAATGACGGGAAAGATGAACTTTTGATTTATCTGTTGCAAGTCCATAGGATGCCACCAACTTCTGAGGCTATTTAAGTGAAAGAGCATATGGCCCTTCTAATTTATCACTTTAAGTCTTTGCCTTCCATTTACACGCCAGGAACGCCATTCTAACGAGTTCATAAACTTACCATCTCTAGCACCACATACTCCAAGATGACCGAATCCATTTTCCATACTTACACAAACATCATCGCAAGAGATACTAAAATCTGCGTGAAAGGCCCAACTCAGATGAATTCATTATTGGAAACAACTTACTTTCTGTGACAAAGATCCTTAATTGCCTCTGTAACAGCAAGAGACACCATTTGAACAGTAAAGAAAATATTTCAATTTGGGGATGCTTAGTGCTTACTGCAAAACGACATCGGTAGACGCTGAGGAACCTAACTGATCGAAATCCAGATAATACAAGCGTACAGGTCGAGCCGCCGCCGCCGCCGCGACTATCTTCTGATCGCCAGAGTGTAGTGCCTTCTGGTGATTCCCCGTTATAGACAGAGACGTAAAACGCGGGGAGGAACGATGTGAGTTATTGGCACAGTGGTGCTTTATTTTTTGGTTCTCACAGGAGGTTTTGCAGCCGTTGATTTTAAGGATGGGACCCATCATATAATCGTTCGGTTGAGACGGCTTTAACTTATAAGTTTATGCTCCTTTGGAACAGTGAGCATTTTGAAGTTGAACGTTCTGGAGGCAGGAGGAGAGACCGTGCCGCATGCGTGAGTGTCCATGGAGGAGTTGCAGAGCGCTCTTCAAGATCGGGGTTTAGCTGTTTCAAATGTTCCAGAGAAAGGACGTTGTCTCGTCACCACAAAGGATTTCTACCCAGGTGATTCTTCCTAATTTATGATTCAAATAGCTCTGCTCGAAGTGAAATCACTCCAATTGGAAGAGTTCATTTTGTTTATTCCATTGCAGGAGAAGTAATTATAAGCCAAGAACCTTACGTCTGTGTACCTAACAACTCAGCAGCTGAGTCCCGGTGTGATGGATGTTTCGCTTCAGGAAACCTCAAGCAGTGCTCAGCTTGTAAAGTTGTGTGGTATTGTGGGAGCACATGCCAGGTTTGTGCGTGTATGTTAATAGTCTAGGTTTTTCATTCCCAGATGATTATTGTTTGTTGATGATGCTTCGAATAATGATTGCATCTTTTCATTCCTTCCCCTTTCTTCAACAGGGGAATGTTGAGAAAAAATAATGAGATTGTGCATAATTTTCAGAAGTCTGAGTGGAAATTGCATCGTCTTGAATGTGAAGCTCTCTCTAAGCTTGACAAGGACAGGCGGAAGTCTGTTACACCTTCTATCCGTTTGATGGTGAAACTCTACCTGCGGAGAAAATTACAAAATGAGAAGGTAATTAGTTTATTATTCTTTGAGTTATCAATTGCCCTATATTTTCTTTTTATAATTTATTTCTATTTTTTTTTCTCGCAAGTATTCAAATTAATTCTTCTTGTTTCTGATTCAATTGAATGCAGACTATCCTGGCCACTGCTATAGACAATTATTATTTGGTGGAGGAGTTGGTCGCTCGTATCCTTTTCCTGGCTAACTTTCATGTTTGGATTTATTTGCTTAATGTATTTATTTTTCAGTAATAGTGCAAGTCCACAAATTTATTTGTTTTGTTTAACCTCCTATTTTCTCAAAGACATGAAAGACATTGATGAGAAGCAACTGATACTATATGCACAGATGGCCAACCTTGTGAACTTGATTCTTCGGTGGCCTGATATCAACATAAAAGAGATTGCAGAGAATTTTTCTAAGGTTCCTACCTTGTTTTACTTTATATCTTAACAATTCGTTATAGTTAATCACTAAAACTCCTAAAGAATATTCAATGTTCTTGTTAAATACTCCATTTTGTGTTTTAGGTGCAATTAAGATGCTTATTGTAGGCAACCGTTCACATGAATAGCTTGGAATCCTTAATAGCACTTTAAAGCATTTAACTTATACATCTAATTTATGCTTTTAACTTGTTGGACACTTAATACAATTTTATATATTTGGGCAAGGGTGCAAGTTACAGAAAATTTTACTGTTGTGTAGTGATAATCATTATCAGTTAATTTTCAAGTTAATGGAAGTGATTCTCTGTGCTTTACGAGGCAAACCTCAATTAGTAAGAACTTTTTTTTTCTAATGATTGGTTGTGACGTCTGATCCTCAATAATCAAATGCAGCTTGCTTGCAATGCCCATACCATTTGTGATGGTGAACTGAGACCCCTAGGAACGGGACTGTATCCTGTCGTTTCCATTATTAACCACAGGTATCTTCCATAGTGGGACGGTGTATTTGGTTATTTCAACTTATTGTTGGTTTACTCAATGGTCCTGGTACTGCAGCTGCTTGCCTAATGCCGTTTTGGTATTTGAGGGAAGGCTGGCTGTGGTACGTGCTGTACAACATATTCCAAAAGGTGCTGAGGTAACGCATATTTTTTTCTTGGGCATTCTTCTTGCAAATTAACTGAAGAAATGCAGAGGTTGCAGTTCATTTGTCCAGGACAGGCTTACTTATCAATCATGGAAATTACTTGATGATCCTGAAGAATTTGTGAAATTTGGCTGGTTGTCTTGTAAAATTGTTTCATATATTCTTCTTTTCTTCACCATGAGTCAATATGTCAACAATTTTTTTGCTCTTTTTTAAAGCTTTTTCCAAGGTAAAACCGACTTTATTCTCAGTCTCTGTTATTTGAAAATATGATGTTTGATAATATTCTGCATTCTAAAATTACATTGGTAATGTTCAATGCTACTTCAATATTCTGTTCTTCATCTCAATTTTAGAATGAAGTTTTGGTTATGTTTCAGGTGCTGATTAGTTACATAGAGACTGCTGGAAGTACCATGACACGGCAAAAATCTCTCAAACAACAGTATTTTTTTACATGCACATGTCCCCGCTGCAGTAAAGTGGTAATTTGTAGTTTAATATGATAAAAAACTTCCATCGGTTGATAGTATTCTTATCTAACAGTGAATATCCAGTAGACATTTTTTTTATAGATTATACCTCTTGTAGTTAGGGGATACGCCCATTTTCACTCAACCATCTTATGTTGTGTTAAGGGACTCCATGCCAGTTCTTCTTACTGCTAAAGTTAAAAAAAGTACAGATTTAAGCATAACATTGTTTATTGTTTTCTGCAGAGAGAAAGGTAAATATTGTGATCTACAAGTATGCTGAATTAACTTATTTTTTCATATTCTATAGTAAGTCTGCATAATTCTTAAAGAAAATCCATTTATATATTTTGTGAGTGAAAATAAGCCTAACAAGGAGGGTCCCTAGATATGCAATATATTTGTAACTACCTGCAAAACAGATAATGGTTATGTTCTATTGAAGGGTCAGCAAGATGATATCCGAGAAAGTGCAATTCTAGAAGGCTACAGATGCAAAGATGATAGATGCAATGGTTTCTTGCTTCGTGATTGTGGTATGTCATTGGTTGTAGATCTTTTATCAGGTCAATCAAATGCTCTTTCCGGCATTTTCAATTTCAACCTTGAAATGCAGATGACAAAGGCTTTGTATGCCAACAGTGTGGCATCCTTAGGAGCAAGGAAGAGGTGAAAAAGATAGCAGCTGAGATGCGAGAAACTTCAGACATGGCTTCCAAGTCTCTGGTCTCTGGCAGTATCCTTGACTGTTGCTTTTGTTCAGAAGAATTGATCTCTTTGGCTTTTTGATTGCACAAGTTTCTTTCTTTCATTTTGCCCCTTAATAAAGTTCTTATGAACTGAAATCGTCTAGGAACAACAGCTATTTACATTTATAAAAATTAAACAACAAATTTTGTTCCTTAGCTTAGCTTAGATCTGCAAGAAGGCATCTCTATGCATAAGAGGATTGAGAAAGTTCAACAGAAATTGTTCCATCCCTTTTCAATTACCTTGATGCAAACTCGAGAAAAGCTGCTAAAGGTAGCAGCACTCTGGTGCCTTTTTCTTGATTAATTTTGCACTAATTATGGTTAAGTTTTAGAATATAGGGCTTAATGTTCATAGTAATAAACATAATATTAACATACACGTGATAACAGAATTAATTTGTTTCTCAGATGTTGATGGAGCTGAAAGACTGGAGAGGTGCTCTGTCATATTGCAAATTGACCATTCCTGTCTATCAAAGTATGTTGTACTTCACCTTTAATCTTGAATGGGTGTACAAGAAACGCTGCTTTAACTATTCGGAGTCCTTTTTAACATAGTGAGTTTATGGAAAAATATTCGTAGAGACCTTCAAGAATCAAGCTTTAAGAAAGATATATATTTCATTCATGAATTAAGTCAGCATGCCAAGTTCACACACAGAAATACACACAGAGTTGCACGTGAATAGTTCTTCAAATCACTCTTAAAGGTTGCAAAAGCTCACAGGAAATGGAGTTCATCAAATTTATATCTTGCACTTTATGTTTGTTTGAACTATTTAATGCGTTGCAAAGTTTGAAATTCTCATTTCTGATGATTTCTATATTCTGACGCAGGAGTATATCCAGAATTTCATCCTTTGCTAGGATTGCAGTATTATACTAGTGGAAAACTCGAGTGGTTAGTTCTTTCCTTTCATTATAGATTTAGTTGCCTTGCCTGAACTCCTGGTGTTTTTCATTTTGCTTCCTTGGTTGTTACCCTTCATGATGGATTGAAGGAATCTTTTCTTCTGAAGCAATTTGTTTCAGGGCTTGAGCCTATTATTTTTTATTTTATTTTATTTCTTCTTGCTGCCTGACTTTTTACACAAGTACATGATATATGAAATCTCTCAAGACACGTGAAAAATGGAGTTCATATCTTTTAACTGTTATATATATATATATATATATATATTTTAGATATGGTGATGATAACTTAAGTTGTGATGGTCAGACCAGCTGCTAAATATCCTAGATCAGAAATCAGATGCTATACACAGAGTTGTTAATTTTGAACTTGAAATTAGCTGTTATATTATTGATGTTCAGGTTGCTTGGGAACGCGGAGGAAGCTATCAAATCACTGACCAAAGCAGCGGACATACTTAGAATAACTCATGGGACAAATACACCCTTCGTGAAGGAGCTGATCATGAAGTTGGAGGAAGCACGTGCTGAAGCTTCTTTCCAACTTTCATCGAAAGATGATGAGCTGTGAAGTTCCTTGGACCATTCTAGGCATTATAAGGTAAGGTGGATTTAAAGCTAAGGTAGTTTCTGATTCTGCCTGGGCAACACCATCCACGTTTCTTTTGATTTTTTTTTTTTTGTTGGGGGTGGGGGGGGGGGGGGTGGTGGGTGTGAAAAGTTTTATGATTATTAATGTTAATTAATTTATTAATCGGGAGTTTCTTGTATACCGACCGTTCATGGATGTTTGAGAATTTCAATACTAGGCTTTCCTTTGTTTTAGAAGAATTTCAATGTCATTTTTTCAAGTACTTAAAATATTTTTATAATGATAATTAATTATATTATAAAATAAATAAATAACACATTAATAAAGTAAAATGAAATTTTGAATGTGTTCGATAATAACCTTTTATTATGAAAAATATAAATAACATTAAATTTTAAATTTAAAAAATCATTTCTTTATTATTGATAAGTGCATGTTATTTATATTTATATTTTTATTCATTAAAAATGAATAATAATAATAATAATAATAATAATAATAATAATAATAATAATAATAATAATAATAATAATAATAATAATAATAATAATAAAAAACAATTAATGGGTGAACAGGCTTTAATATGCTCCGCGTGATTTGTAATTCAACCTCCCTAATCCCAGATCATGAATAGAACATCCGCATCTGAGTCGAATTCTATTTTTTTCCGGAGACAAAAATGACATTTCATTAGAGAAGGATAGATACAAAGTTAGCCCAGACGGCCAGTACAAATTCACAAACCAAAGCACAAAAATACATAGCCCAAGCCCAAGCAAAAGAACCCTGGCCTAAAGAACACAGGAACGATGAAACCCGCAGCGCCGCCATCGCAATTTTGCTACAATCACTTGAATGTGCGTGTGTTTTTCCTTTTTTCTTATTTTTTTTTTGCAGACAGATCATCACTTGAATGTGTTTCTAACGCTGTGAAAGGTGAAATGCATTCTCCAAAAAGGAGATGCATATATTTCGAGTAGGGGATAAGTCCACTCCAATAAAACAAAAGGAATTCAAGTATAACAAACAAATGGAATAGGGATTGAACCCCCTGGCTCCTAAAGTTGACACGCTTAACACTTACTTTTACACCTGAATCTATTTATAGTCCCTTTCCAACTTCGACAGACGTTCCCGCAGTTGAAAGCTAACCTCAGACATTTCTGCGAGGAACTTACATTGTTTGTCTCGCGATTTTAGTGACTGATGTGTTAGGATAGTAACTGGCTCACTAAGCAGCTTTTGGAGGTCATGACAGAGCTTAGAGGCTTCCTGATTATTAGCACAAGCTTCAGCAACAAGTTGAAGCAGCACGCAGCCTTGTCCTTCGGGTAAGGATCGTTGGGGAGGAACTGGGGGAACAAGAAAAGGATGTTGAAGTAGTTGAGGAATTCTCCATCTTTCATTCCGATCCCAGGCAAGACATTTTTTCATAAGATCAAGAAGCCAGGGATTGGAAACTGGACCATAAGTTATTTCATGGTTCGGGTCCGTTATAACTTTGAACTTAGCCCAGAAGGTCTTGTACTCTGCAAAGGGGGTTCTCCCATATACCATTTGGTAGAGTATGCAGCCGAGCGACCAAATATCTGATGACCGACCACACTTTATTGTGTTTCCATTCGCATCACTCTCATTGCACATGAACGCCTCAGGAGACATGTAGCTTAGAGTACCTACCTGCAGTACTTGAACATAAACTTTTTTTAAACAACCAACATGACCGAAAACCTCAGTTGATGATACACTGAATAAACAACATATCAGCATAGAACGTAGAGTGGCAGGTTGTATGAAGTCCAGATTCCTGATCTAACGAACAACATAAATTAGAAATTCCAATCGTTTCTTTCACAAGTAAAAAGTGAAAAATCAGGAGAAATATTTCAACCATACAAGTCAGAGTTGATCATTCAACAATCTAAAAAGATACATAAAATCCTCGCATGTTTATCAGCATAATCACTTTTCAACAATATTCAGTATCCAATAACATCAATTAACAGAAATAACTGTAGAAGGTAACCAACATGTGACTGCCATTAAATCGATCCAGATTCTCAATGAAATCATAATCCACGATGATGGAGCAAAATTCAAACCATTCAAAACCGCGAAATTTACCTTAGAAATATTCTGGGTCAAAATGCAAACCAGAAAAAAAAAAAAACATGTACAAACACATAGAATTCATTACTTTCAGCAGGCAGACAGCATTAGCAACGAGCATTTGTACTCTGTTATTGCACGTTGATAAATGAAAAAACAGCATATGAAAATATCAATGAAATAAAAATATTCTTAGTCAGTGATATGCATTTTGTATCAACAATAGTGGAGACAGTATTCCCTTATAGCAAGATTAGCAAGTCACCACATGAAGCCATAGAGTGGCAGCAATCTGCATCATGAATCAATAAACTCATGATGTAACAACAATGTGAAGAGACAAGAATGACACGACTGAAGATTACCTGTGAATCCCTTTGGATGTTAGTTGTATCGCTCATTATGGCTTTGGCAATACCAAAATCAATCAACTTTAGAGCCCCTTTGACAAGAAGAAAATTAGCTGGCTTCAAGTCAGAGTGCACTAGGCGTTCCTCATGTATGGTGTTGACAGCTTGAAGTATTTGCTACAAAATGTTGTAACTAAATAATGTCAGCCTTTCATTTTCGTTAAATGAGATGGAGCACTATGCCTAAAAAATGAAAAGTTCATTGCATTGGCCAAGGCTTATTTGGTGCTATAATACTAAGATAATGCCACGATCACCAAGTAATACTCTCCTTTAGGAATATATATACAAGAGCCCTTAAACTCTCAAGAAAAAACATATAATCTTATTTTTGTTTTTATCGTATCTGGTTTCTTCATACATATGCATAGAAAGGTTAGCATGACAGTACATCTCATAATGCCTCATAGTTATATAAAAATTCAAAAGTAAAATCTTCAAAATAAAACAAATTATATTTTGATACACATATTACTAGTTTCTTCATACATATGAATAGAAAGGATAGCATGACAGTACATGTCATAATGCCTCATAATTATATTACAATTCAAAACTATGATTTTCAAAATGAAACAAGTTATATTTTGACACAAGTATTACCAGTCACTTTCCCTACATCTAGATATGAAATCAAATCCTCCTTTTCCTCATCATTTTTATCCTTTTATGACCAAATATTTAACATAAATTTATTAGTGTTCATAAAGAACCAAAAAAGTTACCCTCCTTTCAAGTTCAAAATGACTTCATTAAAGTGTTGAGACCAATACAGATGTTTAACAATTAATGACTACAATCACTGTATATTTTTATGACTTTAACCAGAATAACCAGCAACTACCTCCCAAAAAACACCTTCAAAGCATTACAGTAAATATAGTTAGCAACTATGACAATGTAAACTGTAGTGAAGGACCTGCCAGAAAAATCTCAGCCAATTCTCATCTATGGACTGATTGGTGATGTCCAGTTCCTTCCATTTCTGTGAAAGCATGTGAGCCAAGTCAATTTCCCCATATTCAAGGAGCATGTATATACATCCATCATCCTTAACTCTGCCATCTTTATTACTCACAAATCCATTCATGACTTCAGAGAGCAATATTTTATCTGTCACCTAATACCAAAAGAAAATATTAGAGATACAAACAATACTAAAATCTAGAATAAAGTAAATCCCTAATACATGAGGTACTTCAAAGATCTTGAAGCACTGGTGCTACCACTAGTGGAATATGTGCATAAAAAAGTATACCAGAGACATATATAGTAATCCATCCCTCTTTGACGTATTAGCAGTCCCCTTTGAGCACCACATCTTTAATTATTAATACATATCTCAAGCCATCCCTGAGTGTTGTTACAGGCAAGAGAGCAGCCCAGGCGAGGCGCCCCTGCCTTGCCTCGCCTCGCCCAGGCTCCGCCGGGCGCCCCTGCCTCAGGCAGGCGCCTCTGAGGCAGAGGTGCCTCTCTCATACCCACGTGGTATTTATTTAATTTTTTTTTTCTTTTAAAACCCTAATTTCTACCCAAACTTCTACCCACTGCTTCTACCCGACAGCCCCTCTCTTCTCTTCTCAAGTTCTCATCTCAGGCGCCCCTTCCTCTCTCACACAGCAGCAACTTCCTCAAAGGTTTGTCTTCTCTCTTTCTCTCTTCTCTTGCTCTTCTCTTCCTCTTCTCTTCTCTTTCTCTCTTCTCTTCCTCTCCTCTCTTCCTCCTCTCCTCTTTCTTTCTTCTCTGCCTCTCTTCTCTTCCTCGGTTCCTCCTCTCTTCTCTTTCTCTCTTCTCTATTAATAGAAGATTATTTACTAATTATTTATTAATTATTTGAATTGGTTGGTGTTTTACATAAATTATTTTGTTATGATGAGTTAGATTTTTATGTACAAATGATGAAAACATGGAAATAAATGGATAGTACTAGTTTGAATATAAGTATTACAAGTGGAAGAAATGATCTTAGATGGTGTAACTCTAGTTTGGTTTACCCATTCATAAACCTTGTTAACATAGTTGGTGCTTGGTGGAATCATGTAAGATATGATAGTCTAGAC
>CAOGCB012067726.1:0-19071 GCA_948266635.1 Cnidoscolus chayamansa | reverse complement strand
TATATTCTACAATATACTACACTCTACTCTATATTATTCTTTTCTACTCTACAATTTCTCTTATTAAGTTATTATTCTCTCTGATTTTTTTTTATTCAATTCTTTCTAATTTTTTTATTTAATTTTTCAAATTATATCTTATTTGATATAAATTTATTTGAAAATTAAAAAAAAAATAATTAAGTTTAAGTCTTTAAAAAAATAAATTTAATTGAAGCATTTTTTAATTTTTTAGGTGTATTTTTTTTACAAATAACTTTCACAAATTTATTAAATTTTGAAAACCGGTCTTCAAAATTTAAATTTAAAATTATGTGATTTTCTGAAAAATCGATCGGAAAACCGATCGAAACCATCGGTTTTGACACCGTACCGGAACCGAAATCAGAACCGGAACTGGAACCGGAACCGTTCGGTTTCAAACTAGAACCAGAACCAGAAATTTTTGATTCGGTTCCGGTTCCTTTTTTTTTTTGGAACTAGAACCACCGGTTCTGGAACTATGGCCACCCCTAGTACATGTATTTGTGAAAAATAATATAAAAGAAAAATAAATTATATTTCATATTATTAAATTAATTGTTAAAAAACTAAGTCGCATTTTTTTATTATAAAGTTTAAATTTATATAATTTTATTACTAAACTAAATAAGTTTATATAGAGTTAATCATGTAGATGCAGCAAATCAAAACAAAACAGAACAGATTTAAAGAAATATAATTATTAATAATTAAAAAATGTGTAATTTATGAACAACGATGCTCTCTGAACTTGGAAAATTTGAATCTAATCCAACAATTAATGTACTCAGTAGTAAACTGAAATGGAAAATACAACAAGAAGACAAAAATGAAAGGAGGGACACTCACTGTCACATCCTTTCTGAAGCCTGCCTGATCTTTTACAATTGGATGCACTACAAATCAATTTAAACAGAAGCTATAATATCAAGAGCTGATTCCGTAGGCATACCAGGTCAGGTACTATAGTACTTGAATGTGTCTTCAATCCAATTACATTCTGTTATTTTGTTACCATATCCACAAATTCACTGTAATCAATGCGTCCATCCTGAAAACAGAGAAAAGTTCACAAGTGTAAATCATATGACTGCAGAGAATAAATGGAACAGAGATCAAAACTGATAGAAAATGAAATCCCATTTACATTATCCTGGTCGACTTCACGTATTAGATCTTGAAGGTGAATTTCACCTAAGCCAAATCGGTCACAGGCCTGTTGAAGCTCATCTTGAGTGATGTACCCACTTCCATCTTTATCGAAGTAAGAGAACGCTGCAAATAAATGATCCTCCTTTACAATCTTGTTTAGATGAAGCATTGCTGCTATGAATTCGCCGTAGTCTATTGTACCACTGTTGTCGATATCTGCCTGAAATTTTCATAAAAGAAACTGTTAATCAGAAACATAAGAGGAAACACCATTGTTGTCAAATTCAAGACGATCATTTGGGAGATCTCAAGTGCCTGACCAGCAATCTGGTAACTTACTTCAGGGTTTAGATCCTAAACTACTTTCTTAAAAGGTCTATGCTTATGCAGTGTACACAAATCTCAGTTCCTGTGTATTGAAGGCTTTGATACCAATTTAAGAAAATAGGCCGTGCTAATTCATTCCAAAAACTAGTTTTGTGAGGGGAGGATTGCCCAAGACACTAACATATATTTTTTATACCTAATCAATGTGGGATTCATATTCTCAAACATAGATGCTTCTGGCTCTTCAAATGCTGTCTAACCTATGAAAGCCCAAGTTATAATCTTACACAATTTTCTGCTCTTGCTTCCACTCCCAGTTTGTACTTACATTTTAGCCAAACCAAACAATGTGTTAGTGAACATTTGTCTGGGTAGACAATCTCTGAGAAAACTGAACCATGAGAAGAACAGTTATCAAGGAATTCGACTAACTCCATCTTTGTTCACAGAATTTGCAGAAACTCTGATAATGTCTACTACAATATCTCAACTTTAAAAACAGAGGATATTTAACATATTGCTTCGACCGCAGAAAGAAAGAAAGAAAGAAAGAAAGAAAGAAAGCTACCATCCTGATTATAACTATAGGCTTATATATAAAGGTTAGAATTGCAATCTCATAGTAGCACTTACTGCTTGCATCAGCCCTGTGATTTCAGATTCCTTGAGACTAGCTCCCACTCTTTCCAAACCCTTCTTCAGTTCCTCAAGCGTAATATGTCCACTATTGTCTGAATCTATCATCTTGAACATTTCTTTTAGGCCAGCAATTTCTTCTTCAGACAGGCTTTCAGCAATGACCTGTTTAGAAAATAAAATAAAAAGTTGGCAGTTATCTCAAGAGTATATATGCAAAATATAGTGCATCAGAGCAGATACTTGGCTACTTCTTTAAACAGAAAAAACAGAAAATAATTTTATCTTCTTGTCTCATATATTTTGAAAATTCTCCAAGCTAATTAAACCAAGATGCCTCAATAGAGGGAAAACTGAGAAAATTATTCTATTGAAATATGTGCTTGCAAAATTAATGTTTTCTGGGTATCAAGTCATAAAAATTAATATATACTCAAAATGGACAAGCACTGATGAAAATACTTCACACGACAACTTTTCCACAGTTAAGAGGACTACTCACTCGAATGGCAATTCTCTTGAACTTGTTCATAGCTGAGAACTGTTTCAAGCGACTTAGAACTGCAGAATCAAGAGGTTTGTCAGGGGCAGCACCGTCCACCTGAACCCAAGGGTGGCCTGCAAAAGAAGAAAAGGAACGGGTAATAAATAGCTATACCTTAAATCAAAAACAGGTTCTTAACAAACATCTGACTTTCCTAACCATTATGTTGAAATATGCATCTTTACTTTGTCAAAGATATTCTAAGTAGTTTTGATATGATAGTTTAGATAATATCTTTTAACATTTATTATGATATTGATTAGATAGTTAAGATGTTTCTGTTACATTTTTCATGTATAAATATCAATGCTATCAATAAAATCTGTAAGTTTTTCAGTCTAAAATTAAAAAAACCAACAGCATTATGCAGCAAAGGTTTGCTCTGTGAACTATAGACTACTGTATTGACAAAATTTCTGAGTAAAATTTCAGGTTCCAACATAAAGTTGTTGTCACTTGAAACAAAAACGATAGAATAAAATCTCAAAAAGAAAAAAAATGATGACAATAACTAAAACAAAATTGCGATATTAAATTCATTCACATACATAGATAATGTAAGAGAAAGCAAAGGAAAAAGCATAACTAAACTAATGCTTTATCTGGCAGTAAAAGATTAAATATTAGTTTGCAACATGTACTTACAAAGAACTTCATGGGCTGTCAGCCGCTTTTTAGGGTCCCTCACAAGCATTTTTCTGACAAGATCTTTAGCACTGTCAGATATATTTGGCCAAGGTTCTGATAAGAAGTCTAGTTCACCTTTTAAAACCTGTTCAAATATACCTTGTTCCGTTTCTGATCCCAAACATTACAGCATACCAAAAAAAGTTAGATGTAGCTATTGCCTAGAATCATTAGAAACTGATAAAATTAGCAATAAAGCTAAAAATTATGCCTCTCACCATCCCAGAAGGGGGGAACACCACTTAATAAAATATAAATGATGACTCCAGCACTCCAAACATCACATTCTGGACCATAATGTTTCCGCAACACTTCTGGGGCTACGTAGTAGGGGCTCCCAACCACATCAGTGAACGTTTCACCTGACAGGGTTCAAAAAAAAGTTCACTATCAGAAATACAAGATCGACCCACTCTAATAAAATGAAGATGCAAATAATGTAATGCTTAATAAGCTTAAAGTAAGCACTTGCATTGGAGAAACTGCATCAGATACACTAAAATTTATGATTTCTGAAGGAAAGTAAACAATTGGAGGCGCATCGTACTAGCCATATCAGCATGAATTGAGACGCTTGCAAAGAATATTTTATATTTCTAGCATAATCAATGAAAGGAACTTTGTTCTTGCACATAGATGAAGAACCCCTCTTCATCCTAGAAGCTTCTACAAGATTACAAGAAAATTTGGAAAAACCAAGTACAGATTCTCATAAGATGAATAAAATTCTGGTCCTTTGGAGAGGTTTTGCACCGCCATTCAAGAACCCTCTTTACCAACATGAGGAAAGCAGCTTGAAGTTTCTTCTTATTGCTATCACTGACATATGCATAACATAAATTTGTGTGTACTGTGTTGTAAGTGTGTAAGAGTAAGCAAGTGAAAGAGTGCAACAGAGACCTTCGTGTGAGAGAGAGTGTCCTAGCTACTTCTGAGTGAGAAAGAATGCATGGTGAGTTGAGAGAAAAGCTCGATAAAAATAAAATATTGTTTGGTTGAGTACTGAATTTTAGTTAATAAAATTCAACTTTTAGATTCCAATTCGCAGTCCCATTTTTCAACAAGTGATATCAGAGCAAGCAGTTAGGGAAAACATTAGAGCCAAGGATCAAGGACCATGAAAATTGAAGTGTTGCATGGGGAGACTATGGACACGGTTGGGATGTAGTATGCATTGGTCTGGGACCAAGCCTGCTAAAATGTGGATAGTCAGGGATCATGTTATGTGACAGTATGTGAGAATGTGCGTTGGTCTGGTCTTGTCCCAACGCATATACCTTCTAAGAAGTTCGATACTGGCATATAAATTCTACAAATATGTGCAAGTGCTGTGTTGGGAGTGCGCAAGAGTAAGCAAGTGAAAGTGTGCAACAGAGAGATAATCATGGGTGGGTGTGTATGGGCGTCCTAGCTGATGCCTAAGTGAGAAAGAGCGCGAAGTGAGTAGAGTACTTGTGTGAGTGGTGGACTCCAATTTTGTTTGCATGGGAGAATGAGATAAAAGGAAAACTTTAGTTAATAAAATTCAATCTTTAGCTTTCAAATGTTGGCTCCCATTTTTCAATAATAGAAATGAAAAATTGCAAGGGAACAATACAATTTTACAACCAGAACACATTCGGTTTATTCAAAATTATCTTCAGCAATCATCAGAAGTTGGAATGTTCACAATTCTGACGTACAATCAAACCCCATTAGGACTTGATATCCGCTCTATGTAAATATGAGGAGTTCACTGAAGAAAAACAGCCCAATTGACCTTCCATATTATTCTCCCCTCCAATCTTTAAGGATAAAAGGCCAAAAGGCAATCACATAGAGGCTGCAACAAATAACATGGATTTCATACAAATGTGGCATCCACCATATTACAGCCCTAAAGAACAAGACATGAGGCCCTCAAATAGCATTACCAGGAGTTAGTAGCCACTACCTTTGATTCAACTACTAAATTAAATATTTTCTGGTTGAAACTAATTTGCCAAACAAGCTCTACAACCATTACATCTCCAAAATATAAGAGAAATTTCATCCAGAGGCAAGTCAGAACTAGTATAATCTTGTGAGAAACTCCAAGGAAACATTTGCAAGAGTTGGCTCAAAATTGCTTTCTCAAGACCTAACAAATATACCACGACTAGATCTCCAATCCTTTGCTTACAAGCTTGACGCAAATGATTATTCATGTTTTGAAGAACTGCATCACTTGAAAAACTCTTAAAACTACCAATACCACTAGGGAATTTGCTTTTTAACTACATGCCTAAAGTCCTACTGCTAATCCATTAAAACCCTTTTTAAGAAGCATATAAACGCTACAAGTTCAGCCATGACTTAAGTACATGTATGATTCTAAAACTACAGTCCAAGATCATCTTTATGTTTTCCCTTGCAAAAACTTCTCCAGGATTCTCTTTGCCAATGCGATCCACATTCATCTTTATCCCAAACCCTGACCAGAGGACTATAACTAATATGGCATTCCAACGCCTAAAGACTGTCATATTTACCATCCTCTCATAGAGTAACCACCTCGTATGTTTCAAGCCCCTGCTTATACTTTCCTTTCCCAACTCAAGAAGGAAAAAAATTAAAAAAAAAAAAAAGTAAAGAGGAAAGAGAAACTAATAGAAATCAAACTTCCTTAATTAGGGTTCTATAGATCCAAGAAATAAATTATATAATCACATGGAAAATGCTTTTTGATATAATAGTTTTACCAACAGATCTATATATCACTTGATATGGCATCATTTTATTTGTCATAATTTATAGCCATACGCAAACTGTTCAATAACATGAAACAAGCATTATATATACAAATCAGTTTGATAGAAATACAGACAAAAATGTAGGCTTGCTGATGGGTGTACCTGTTAAATATTTCTCAAATCTACATATGCATTTATTTTATTTGTTTACGACTATAATACTCATTGAAATCAACAAATACGATGATAGGCAATATGTATTCCAGGTACCTTACTCCAACAATGTTATAGACTTCAAGTAAATGGTTTTTTTTTTTTGGCTTTTGGTCGGTGGAATGTGATGCTTGAGATTACTAGAACAAAAAAGGTGACAGCTTGGAATTATACCTGGCCTGAAGAACACTGAGAGCCCAAAGTCTATTGTTTTAAGTGCCGCCTCCTCCTCCTGACTGACAAATAGAAAATTCTCAGGCTTTAAATCCCGGTGCATAACACCTAAAGAATGGCATGCTTCCACAACACCAACTATCAACCTTGCAAGATCAGCAGCCTTTCTCTCAGTATAATGCCCCCTCTGAATTATTCTATCGAAAAGTTCCCCACCCGCACAAAGTTCCATAACAACATGAACTGCAACAGCGTCCTCATATGCATCCACAATTTGTATCACATTGGGGTGACCTTCCAAATGGTGCATTATCTGAATTTCCCTCCTAACATCCTCAACATCCTCCTGTGCAGTCAACTTCCTCTTTGCAATTGATTTGCAAGCAAACTCTTTCCCAGTTGCCTTCTCAATACAGAGAAACGTAGTCCCAAATTGTCCTTGTCCAAGCTTCCTCCCCAAGCTATAAATCTCCTTCAAATTTCCAGTTTTCCTCCCTAGCACCGAGCCTGCTTGAAGCCCAGCGCTGGAACTTCTCTTTACATGACTGGGTTTTTTCTTTGTCTTCTGATCCTCCACAGGCTTATTGATCCCCACATCCCTCATCTCCGGCTTGATGGATTTTTCATGTTCAATCGCTTTAGGTGGGGTTTCACTAGGGATCTTAACAGTTTCAGGCGGGGTACTTTGAATTGGGGTGTCATTCTCTTTCTCTGATCCTTTCTTAGAATCCTCAGATTTTTTCGATTCACCATCTTTGCTGCTGTCCTCGTCTTCTTTAGAAGGTGGCGGAAGACTGTCCTTCGGCGGCCGGGTACGCCAAACAGAAGTAACAGATTGTAAGAATCCATTAGAGCTAAGATTTGGTCCTACACATGTATTCCCCATCAAAAAAACAAACCCCAATCTCAAGTCCTTATTAGCTCTCTTCTCTGAAATTTAGCTTCCAAAATATCCAGATTATTGTTCTCTAATAATCCCATTGACCAAACTGCAAATTTCGCAATTTGGCTCCGAAGAATGAAAATCGTCCCTAATTTAGCACCCCTTCTGCCCCAAATTTATTCTACCAAATCAATCAACGATCTCAAACCTCAATATTTTATGATAATCCATTCCCCAATTTGCCCACAAAATGATAATCTACAACGAATCTGGATTGAAAATAAACATAAACATCCAAGGAATTCGAATCCAATCTGATAATTTTACAAAGACCTTGAATAAGATATAGCAAAAAATTGAATCACCCTAAGAAAAAATTAAAGAAAAATGAAAAGAAACGAGAATTTTGAGAGATCAAAGAACGCAGAAAGATAGAGAAGCTGAGAGAAAATTAAATAAATAAAAGAGAAAATTCCATAATTGCATTATAAAATTACGTTAATGCATGGATCTATGCATGGGATTATAATTATCAGATTAATCATAATCATGCATGATTAACGAGTGTTGATACGTTTCAACCAATGGATTAGATATAATTACACTAGGTGCATGCAGTGACCGTACATCCACCTTCTTCTATATATGTGCTTCCACACACGTGCATTTTGAAACTTGAAACAAACCAGATCGTTAATAATTTAATATAATATATATATATATATATATATATATATATATATATATATATATATATATATATATATATTATCTCAGTTTACATTTTGATTCCTACCATTTCAATTTTAGTTTTTTTATTTATATTACAGAGCCTTAAATAAATAAATTTTTCGTGAGTTATTTAAGGCTCGACTTCATAAAAATTTGATCAATTTTGATTTTTTTTTAAATGAGTCAAGCTCGAATTCAATTTTTAAATTTGTTTAGTAAATGAGCCACACTTAAATTTATAGATATTTAATTAATTAAAATTTAAAAATTTATTTATTTATAAATTTGTGAGCTAACTCATTAATATAATAATTTAATTAAAAATTTGTATTGTTAAAATTATTATTTTTAAATTAAAATTATTAGAATTATAAATAGATTTTTTTAAAAAAATTTATTAGTTTTAAATTAAAAAATTATAAAGTAAAATTTGTTTAAGAATTATTTGATATTTGACTTGATAAAAGTTCAATAAAAATTTTACTCATTTATTAAATGAACTAAACTTAAATTTGTTGATATTCTGCTCAAATTGAAAATAAATGAGGATTAAATTTGACTCGAGCTCAAAATATTTTTAACTAACAAGAACTTTTAAAATTCGGTTCAGCTTGATTTATTTACGGCCTATTATATTGTTATCACATGAAATATAATAATATTTAACGCTTCATTTAAAATGATTTATTTTATATAAAAATAATTAAAAAAGAAATCTAAAAATTATGTATGATTTATTTTTTTTAAGATATTTTCTCATTTGAATGTAATAATCAATACAAAATAAATTAATCAAATTGAATTATTATAAAATTTTTGAATTTTATGAAAATAATTATTTTTATTAATTTTAGCATTCAATATTTATAAAAATGTAAATTCTTAAGTTTTTTTAAAATATAATTATTTAAACTCTTAAAATTGGGCGTAAAAATTAAATAATTATATTTTTATAAAAATTAAAAACATTATAATTTAATGATGAAAAAAAAATAAGGATGCTAACTGATTTTTTAACAAGAAAATAAAATGTAAAATTATATATTCAGTGGAATTTATATGAAAAACTAATTCAAATAAATGATTATTAGATCATTAATAAAAATAGAAATTAGTAAAAGTAGAAAGATAATTAGCTTAGGATTTGGACCGCTAATTTTTTTTATATAAAAATGGTTTGACTTCTTATATATGTTTAAGACACGTCTAGTTAATTACTTACATAATATTACAGCTTTTGACTTTTTACAGAATGTTCCATCACCAGATCTGAACTTTTCGCTATTTGTTGACTTTCAACATACCTTTTTCATCTACATCTATTTTAAAATTGAATTTTATATATAATTTTAATATCATATATATATAATAAAATGTCAAACCAACCTATTTTTAAACAAATTTATAGTTTATCCTTCTAGCTTGCGATGGTCATTTGGGTTGAAAAATAATAATATTTTATAATTCAATAAAAATCCAACATAATAAATTATTAATAATTTATGTACTATATAATATAATATGTAAATAATAAAATTTAAATTTGAAATTTTTTATTAAAAATGAAAGATATTTAAGAGGAAAGATGAAAGGATAATGATAAATTATCTTTTAATTTCTCGAATTTAAAATATCAAGAAAAGAAAAAAAAAGAAAAAAAGAAATAATTATTTGACATTGTGAAAAGTAGATGAAAGCAAGACTTTTGACTTGACTGACCGACGGACAATAAAAGTAAAAAAAAAATAAAAATTCATATGTTTTGATTAAATCGACCCAACCAGCGCCGGCAAACTTCAGCTAAAACGGCAATAATTAATACAAAAAACGACCAATTCAAAACCAGACGAAGAACTTGGCCATTTCAAAAGGTGATTCCCACTCAACCCATATAAAAATCTCTAAATCCTAACCCAATTAGAATTCAGATTTCGCTTCAGCTATCAAAATGGCCACCTCCTCCATCAGAAGGCAAGTTCATTTGCAAGGTCCAAGACCTGCGCCGGTTACGGTGAGAAGGAACTCTTTAAAGATGAAGAAAGCATCGGTTTCCAGTCGTGAGAAAAGCTACCCAGTCGTGATTTACCTGAAATCGCCGGATATCATTCACGTTAGACCTGAGGAGTTTATGGGTGTCGTGCAACGTCTTACTGGGAAACCACCGCAGAGTAGCAGCTGTGCTTCATCATCATCATCTTCTCCAACATCTTCTGAAACATTACACAGCAGGGACATGGTGGAGTGAATGTTTCAGTATGGTTGCGTAGACATTGTCATCAATCCTGATGCATATGAATATGTATATTTATAAGCAATAATTATATGATTTTCTTCTTCTTCTTGATTATTATTACTTCTTTATATAATCCTATCAGGAAAAAATTACATTTTCATATGCGTATGCATATGAATATGTATATTTAATAAAAATAATCTATAAAAAAATTATTTATTTAAAATGCATATCATGATATAGAGAATCTTATTTGATTTATTTATTTAATTTATAATATCTCAATTAAATTTCTATTAATTTTATTTTAATGGCAAGTGAAATAAGTAAAAGATTTATTTGTAATATGTAATCCATAATTTTTTAAAATTAATTTATTAAAAAATATTATCTCATTTTTCATAAAAAAAAAAAGTAGAAAGTTGACTTTTTATGTATTCAAACTTCAAATACGTGTATAATCTAATTTTATTATTAGATGGTGAAAAAAAAAAAGACTTATTATCCGGTTCTGTCATCGGGATCTATTAACGGAGGTTCGGTTCCTTGAAAAATGCCGGCGTTCACCGGACCACCTTTGTGACCGTTAACGCCGAAAACTAACGCCGTAATAACAGGAGGGAAATCAGAGTACGAAAATATTTGCTTCAAACAAACACTTGAATCGACTCACGTTACCGCAACTTCTGCACTCTCACATTATTTCTCTCTGTGCTTCTTGCTGGTTTTGCTCATTTTCTGTGCAGTGATGACAAAACCCTATAGTCTGAATCATATTCCTAAGATTTTCTTGGCCTCTTTTCGATGATGTTTTCCGGGAAATTTTCTTCATGAAGGTAACAGATGTATTTCTAATTTTGGATCGTGACTTGATTCGACAATGTATATTATCTGGTAATCTACAATCATATCTGTGTGTTCATTATCACTGTTCAATGATACTATTGGCGGTTTCTTCTATATCATACCTCAAAGACAATGGCTGTTCACATTAATTCTAAAACCCCCATGGCTAGATGAGCTTGATTGGTGTTCATTTTGGATTATTGTGAAGTATAACATGTCCGATGATATAATGAGTATTTTTTTTTTCTTTTAGTTGTGGTTAATATTTATTAAAACCACTGTGGCTTACTGAGCAATGCTTGAAG
The DNA here is from genome assembly GCA_948266635.1 of Cnidoscolus chayamansa. Lineage (NCBI taxonomy): Eukaryota > Viridiplantae > Streptophyta > Magnoliopsida > Malpighiales > Euphorbiaceae > Cnidoscolus > Cnidoscolus chayamansa. The sequence goes on along the minus strand of CAOGCB012067726.1, from coordinate 7,607 downwards.
CAATTGTAGTTGATGAGTTGATTGGTGAAAGGAGATTAACAGGGTTATCATCTGGGCGAACTATGGCGAAGTTTGCTACACCTGGTTCAGTAACCTCCAATTCTCTTAAAATTGGTGGAGCTGCTCTAGTGCTTGGTGATCCAATGGTCAGAAGGAAGACTCCATCAGAACTGAGAGTAAGTTTTGAACTCGGTCTCTTCCATTCCGTGTTTTTGTTCGTTAATCCTGCTGTTGCTTTTTGGAATAGCCTGGGAGTTCTCTTATCATATCAGCAGAAATAGATGTGGATGGTTAGATTGGTCTTTAACTTGACCGAGTCCACTTGTTATATGGTTGTCACCATGAATTACTTTTGTTGAGGGTGCTATTGAGGAGACAAATTAATCCTTGCCCAGTTCATGCTCAGGACCTACTATGAAGATGAAACCCGTTGTCCTTTGTTCTGGAGTATGAATTATCCTTTTTGGGGTCTGATCTTCACTTGTTTTTATTGTATAGGAATGATGAAATAGATAGAAGCAGTTATGCTAGAACAGTAAATTCTACTCAGCTGCATACTCACATCAATTTCTCATTTTTTTTTAGAAGGCATCTCTGTTTTGTACTGGTTTAAGCTTAATTGGAAGTTTTTTGAGCATAATAATTGGATTTCATTTTGAGTACCATTATCTTGGAGATCTGCACGAGAGCTATTACAGAAATATGCATACAAGTGAAAGAAGGTTAGAGTTAGATTGGCCATAAGCTATGGTATTAATTAGAAGAAAGTCTTTCTTTTTGCCTCTTCTTGTTAGACTATACACAATTACAGATGTATATGATTGGGGCATTTATAAAAATGTCATAGGAAGTGAGAAGTTCTATAAATTAGCTTGATGCTGAGAAGAAACAATCATTAAATGTATTAAGCTCAAAATTTTGTTTCTAGAATCCTTTAAAATCAATGATTAACTTTATTAGAGAAAAGCCTTACAGTTTCATTGTGCTTGTTGTCATACAGGGAGAGCAATTGAAGAGGACAAATGCTGTTGAGATTGTAGATGAATCTTCAGCTCCATTGTCTGGTTTATTGAAGTTAGTTACCTACTTATCTTACTAATTTTTATCACCCCTACTCTTTTTTTTTTCAGTGTCCATTTGTCCAACATATTCTTTTCAGTAACCCTGTAACACTAGTGATAATTGGCTTAAGAAACCAGATTTTCCAAGGAATCCAAGTATGTTGACACCGCATGGATGAAGTATATCATGTCAAAAAATCCAGGCTCAGGGTGCTCTCAGTAAAGGCAAATGCAAAAGTTGTTATATTTCCCATTGAGGACTCTCATTTTCTGAATGTGGATGACGTTTATCATATTCACATTACCTTATTTGTTTCTTATGCTTCTAACTTGAACAGGAAAACTGAAGAATATCTTTATGCTTTCAAATTTGGCAGCCAAGAGACAACTCTCATGGTATGAATTCTAGCACATTGATCTTATTTAAAGTTAGTGGACACTTCTTTTCATCTCTATACTATTGTACTATCTGCCTCGCAGTCCGGAAAATTTTGCTGTTTCCTCTGTATTTTCCAAAGATGGTAAGGTGCCAGTCATCAAACAATAGAAAGTCGCAATGAAAGTATACTCTGAAGTATTGCTGAACTTACATCAATTGGTGCACAATCATCTGGCATGGCTCTTGCCAATATGGTATATTTTGCCACTAGTTTTTCTTTATAATTACTTCACCTGTGATTTGTATGCTTGTACTGAATAAGCAATCACCTATTTTCTTGGGATAAATTAAAAGGACTACTTGCCCATGAGCTTTCTACCAGATCCGGTTTAAATATCAACTTTCCTGAAAATTTTGGTGATCATGCATCAATTCATTCAGGCAAAGTTGTCTCTGAATGTATTATTCCAGGCCAAAAGGCTCCTTTTGATTTTACTTTGAAAACAAAAATGCATGTGACATCCTCTTTCTCGGTGAACTGGCAGGTGTCATTATATATTGTTAGTTGATCTTTTATCATGTAAGAGTTAAAAACTCACTGAATTTTCCTTCGTAATCTTTCTAATGTTACCTTTTATGCTTCTGAATTTTCCTTTTGCATTTCTTGTTGATTTTTGTCACTTGTACATGTGATATGAATTCCATAGTGCATCACTTTGTTAATGACTTTAATCATGCAGGTGTTGTTCTTTTTTGTGCAATTTGTGGGATTCACAGGTCAATTATGTGTAGTGTCTACAATGGAATTCCACAATTGATCCCAACCTGGTTGTTCCTTGGATGGTAGTAGCTTGGGCAATCAATGACTTCCCAAATTCTTAGTTCTAAAGCATTACATTCATGAGTCTATCAGTCTATCCCCAGTCTACATTGCCTCCTTCTGGCATATCAGTGTTGAGTTCTAAGTCAAAAATAGAAATTGTTTTGACTTGGAAATAATGAAACAAGAGAGGTTTCAATTTTATTGTCATTTGGCTACAAGTTGGTGTTTGAAATATGCTTCAGCTACTCTAAGGTCTACCCTTATGATTTAGTACATTATGTCATTATCTAACAAAATCAAGCCTAGGGTTACCTTGTGGTTTCTCCATAGTTCAGGCTTTTGAGAAGGTCAAGAATCAATGCCTTACTACTTCCAAATGTGCATTGCTTTCTTTGATCATACACACTACCAATTGATAAACTTGAGATCATTCAATGTCTTAAAGGTGTTTGAGTAAAATTAATATTTTATCATTAAAATTTTGAAAACCTTTTTTTTTATTTAACTTTTTTGGCAAAAAGTTGGCTAATTTGATCCTCGATTAAAAGGTTTATCCAAAAACTTTATTTAGGATAATACTTTAACCTGTGTTTAGTATGTGCTCTAAATTTGGAATTATGACTCAATCGTGTTGAGTTTATAAGTTGCACTACAAGTAGACATCACAAACCATCAACATTGAAACAACTAATTGTACTAATCTAATTAAAATTTACTTATGAATCAGCGCCAAAATTGTTTGAAGCACCCTACTCAGAGTTCTATTGACAGGATGCGACTCCCATTGGGCCTCCAGCTTTCTATAAGTTAGGCCAATTTGACAAATAGTTTTGTCCTCTCTTTTTGTTTTAGGATTGGCAATATTGTTGAAGACAAAATTCGAGGATAATCCCATAGTTTCTGAAAAAAATACTTTCTGATATGATCAAGGTTCACATTGTAAAACTCAGCCCATGTGAAGCTATTGGCAATTTTTAAAGAATGCTTGGATATTGTTTTGATTTAAATTCTGCTTTAATTAGTTTTGCAGTAATTTCGAGTTATCTTTGTTGTGTGTTGCTGTAGAAGACATAGCAGCTGCTGCACCCTGCACTGGAAGTGGCAGAACTATTGACTAGGAATTGAATATAGTGGCCTGGCTTGATGGGCAATGCTTGTGCATGGAAGTGCAATTTAAAGAGTGGTTTAATTCAGTCAATGTTTGATGCCTCACGATTTTGCTTCCAGTCCCAGTATGACGCAGTTTCTAATAGTTCTAATAGAAAACCTGTCAAGGAAATCCCACTTCCTCTACTAAATAAACCCCCAAAACAAATGGTAATGCTAGCTGATTCTGTGTTGCAGAAAAAGTATGAAGATAATTTTATGCAAGGATTCACTTTAGAGGGGAAACTTTCGGGGACAGTCTCTCTTTCGATTCAGAAGAGAAAGTTGGTCACTTGCTAGGATGTGAAGGATCTGAGAAGGGAAATTCAGATAATGCAACACTTGAATGCAAATCCAAATGTAGCATTTATCCGATATGCTTATGAGTTCTGAGACAGTGTATATTGTCATGGAGTTCTGCAAAGGTGGTGAGCTCTTTGCCAAGATCAAAGTCAGGTCGCTACACGGAAAAAGAGGCAGCTAAGCTTATAAGGACTAGTCTTAACGGTGCAAAGTTTTCATTCCTTAGGGGTTATGCACCGGGACCTTAAGCTGAAAATTTTCTGCCTCTCAATCATCACAAACCATCAACATTGAAACAACTAATTGTAGTATTCTTTAATTGATCAATCAGTGCGAAAACTGTACTCAGATTTCTAATGACAGAGTGCGACTCCCATTGGGTCTACAGCTCTCTATAAGCAGGCCAATTTGCAAAATAGTTTTGTTTTCTCTTCTTGTTTTTGGTTTGGCAACATTGTTGAAGACAAAATTCGAGGATAATCCCATAGTTTCTGAAAAAACTACTTTCTGATATGATCAAGGTTCACATAGTAGAACTCAGCCCATATGCAGCTATTGGCAATTGTTAAAGAATACTTGGTTATTGTTCTGATTTAAATTCTGCTTTAATTAGTTTTGCAATAATTTCAAGTTATTTTTGTTGTGTGTTGCTGTAGAAGACATAGCAGCTGCTGCACTCTGCAACTGGAAGTGGCAGAACTAATGACTAGGAATTGAATATAGTGGCCTGGTTCAATGGGCAATGCTTGTGCAGGGAAGTGCAATTTAAAGAGTGGTTTTATTCAGTCAATCTTTGATACCTCACGATTTTGCTTCCAGTCCCAGTATGACTCGGTTTCTAATAGTTCTAATAGAAAACCTGTCAAGGAAATCCCACTTCCTCAACTAAATAAACCCCCAAAACAAATAGTAACGCAAGCTGATTCTGTGTTGCCGACAAAGTCCGAAGATGATTTTATGCAAGTATTCACTTTAGAGGGGAAACTTGGGCAAGGACGTTTTTGGACAGTGTTTCTTTCTTTTTTTTTTTTTTTTTTGGTAAAAGGTAAATGTGTATTACGTACCAAAAATGTTTTTTACAAGTCATAGGAGGGGCATTCCCCACCATGTACAATCAAGTCCTTAATTCCTCATCCTATCATAAGCACATTACAAAAGTAAAAGGGGCATACCCCTTGGCTATCTAGTCATGAATTACCAATAAGTCACAAAATATTAACCAGCATCACAAAATATTTAACCAAAATCAAAATACTACTATTTTGCAAAATCCCATATTTATGCAGTGAAGTCCACGGCCAGGCCGTGTTCAGCAATTTGTGAGCACGCCTGGCCATATTGAATCAACCAATTCTGCATCAGTCCTCCTCAAAACGGCGTCGCCATGAGCGGTACCCATTCGAACGACGTCGCAGAAGTCCCACCCAAAAATCATCCGCGTGCAGCAAATCCCGTCCTTCCCAAACGACGTCATCTCGCATCCTTTTCCAATACGACACCGCGCTCCGGACGGAACATGTAGCACAAGACATTAAGCTCCAAACGACACCGTCCCAACACACAGATATCACAACGCTCCAACGAACCACGGTTTCAAACGACGTCGTCACAGCCAGAGAGCATGCTGGTGCATGAAATCCATCGCGGCACTGCCCCCCGTGTTTCTCTCACACAAACCGACGTCGTACACAGTGACAGGCGCACCTTAATGAACCCAGCTCTCCAAACCGCCCCTGGTGCTTTCAGCCAAACCGACGTCGTGCAGCGTCGTCTTCATACGCAATAAGCAATACGGCACCGTTCATAATCAAAACTGCACGCCACAAACCCAGCGCAAGAACGGCGTCGTTTCCTTTAATGCGACGCCGTTCTTCTTTACTCCAAAAGGCCGTGTTCTAGCCATTACCTCTGTTCACCATGGCCACAAAATCAACACAACAAAATAACAAAATGCCAGCACCCTGCACAACAATTTGTAGAGCCAGCAACACCAAGCAAATTCATATAACCAAAAATTTTAAATGGAACCCACCACGGCCACCCCGTGCAAAGCATTTTATGAACACGGCTCATAGACACGGCTCCACCAGACCGACGTCGTATATACCCTGTTCTTTGATGCAACACATGAAGCCGCAAGAATCCCCATGCAGTCTCACAACACAACAGAAACGACGTCGCCTACACAAGAAAACGACATCGCCTCCAAGTATCAACAAGCCCTTACGGCCATTCCCAAAACGACAGCGTCTGGAATCCAAAAAAACAAAACGGCAGCGTCTCATCTCATCCCAGTACGCAGTAAAACGACGTCATCTGCTTTGAGACCGGTTACTTATAGCCAGAAAACGACGTCGACTCTTCCCACGTTACGTCGCCTTACACGCCTACACACGCCAAATTCGGACACAGTGCAAACGCCCCAGTTAATAGCACCCGGTTCCCTTCTTACAACCAAACCGACGTCGTCTCCACATACCTAAACAAAACGGCGTCACCTCATAGAAATGCAAAACACGGATACCAGGCCATCTTTAATACGTCACCGTTCTCCTAAAAACGACGCCAAGCGACCGCGTCTCTCCCAAAACGTCACCGTTCCAAATACTTTCCACGACGCCGTTTAGGAAAACCTTGCGCGCGGGAAATGCACCTTCTGTGCCCCTGCTCTGACACATCCTGCCTCTCCTGCACCCTAGGTCTGAGCCGCTGCACCTAGCCCTACCCTGTCTGATCCCCCACCAGTCTGGTCCGGAGCACGCTCAAAGTGCTTTTCGCGCCCACGTCCTAATCCAAATGGGCTCAGCACTAAAGCGGCACCGTTCCAGTAAAAGCGGCACCGTTCCTCTTCAATTCAAACGACATCGTATTAGAAACACGCCCTCAGTGTCGGCACACGCCCACTCCGTGCTCCCTGATCACATCCACGGTCCATAAAACGACGTCGCCTCTTGGTCCATAGCACAACGACGCCGTTCAGGAAACAACTTTTACGTGACTCGGGCACTTCCTGCGACACCGTATCACCTCATTCAGCGTGAAGCCCCGCCTGGGCACGAAACTGCGTCGTTCCACTCCTATGCGGCACCGTTCTCTCCAATTCGACGTCGTATGCCTGCCCCTTCACAGAAGTCGCACATCCGGTTACCAACCCCACTATCGGCACACGCCCCTCTGTTAGCCCACGCCGACGCCGTGTTCACTATTCACGCCGTCCCATAGCTCGCCGGTTCTGCGTATCACACAATCAGCACCCCCAGCTTCAAGGACCCATGTATAGCAAACAGGGACAGTTTTTGGGCACATACAATGAAAGCCCTCAGCTCACCCTTTTCCTCCCAGCTGCACCTTCGCGCCGACGTAGGACCATTCTGCACATTCCGACAGCCTCAACACCTCCATTAATATTTACTAACTTCATTTCTTCAATCCCAGCACAGTAAATAACATGCATAAAGTACCCAATATCATCTAATCTTCACAAAAATAAATTCACAAAGTCGGCATCACCATCGCAACAGAGCTTCGTGAAAGTTTCAGAGTTTACATAGAAGACCCATGCAAATCATAAAATCCACAAAATAATTCCAAAAATAAATAAAGAGCTTCTCAGAATACTTCCCACCTAAGTCCCAGAAGCTTACAAACAGAAGATGGAGATCGGAAGACCTTGCAAGAGCATCATCTTCCTAGTGAGAAGCAACTCACGTCCAACCCCATTTGAGAGCATTTGGGAGCTCCCCAAAGGGAGCTCTACTGAGAGCTACTGAGAGCTCTTTCTTGATTCTATGGGTGGTGGTGCATGGCCGTTCTTAGTTGGTGGAGCGATTTGTCTGGTTAATTCCGTTAACGAACGAGACCTCAGCCTGCTAACTAGCTATGCGGAGGTGACCCT
>CAOGCB012067676.1:0-10072 GCA_948266635.1 Cnidoscolus chayamansa | reverse complement strand
CATTTCTTCCCTTGTAATTTTTGAGATGGGAATTGAGATGCGTTTCGTTCTTGAATGTTGATTAGTAGATTCTATAAAAATGAAATACTTACTCTTAAAAACAGCCAATGTTTATCATATAATGGAACATTTGTCTAGGATCAGAAAAAATTCAAAGAAAAATCAAATTAAGAATCAAATATAGCAGGCAAATAATCAGTTCAATATCTTATAAAAATAAACAGGAAGTGCAAAGAGAGATTAGGATCATATGTGGAAGTAACAAAATACAGTTCCATGATGAACATCCTTATTAATAATAAAATGAACCCATGAACCTTAAAAGCTCATAATTTCCATTTTCATTTTACTGGAAACCAAACGAAGCACAATGGGAAAACAGAGTTTACCAGCCAAGGGATCATAGAAGCCGAGGACTTGAAGAAGCTTGCCATCTCTTGGTGATTTGCTGTCAGCTGCTACGATCCTGTAAAATGGCGTGTTTCTGCATCCGCACCTCTCTAATCGGATCTTCACTGACATTTCCTCGCTTGATTGAAAACTTTCACCAGCAGGTAGAGCGAAAAACGAGCTTCACGAGGGTTTGAGGCGTTTTGTGCCGTTTTCTTCCATTTTCAAAACTACACCGTTTTTACCAAACTCTATTTTATCTTCCATTACTTCATATAGTGTAAGAATCATTAATTTAGATGTATGCTTTGAGCATTGTACATTTTGTTGTTTATATAGAAAAAAAATATATTTGTATTTTCAATGGATTTAATAACATATTTTTATTTAAAATGTGATATTTATTAGAAATTTAATTTAATTGTTTTTTGTGATAATTCTTTCTCAATAGGTGAGAATATGTTGAGTATTTGGGTTGGAGAAATTAATGAAGGGATAATTTATTAGAATTTGGGTTGGAGAAACATGAAGGAACGAACATGTGTTTGGGTTTTGATGGGCTGGTGTTGTTCTTGAAATGAGAGTGTAGTAATGAGCTTGGAAGAAGTACGTAATGGGCTGGACACGTGCTAAATTGCATGCCACGTGTGAATGTAACTTGGACATGTCTCTCGATTACCAAAGAGCCAAGATTCGAGTCCGACAGCGGCAGTGTGAGAATTTCATTTTCTGGGTGGACTCCTTATGCACACCGGGCCTCTGGACCTCCCATCTAAAAGGCTGCCGTGTACCGTAGTTTACCTCTCCTCTTACACTGTCGAGCCGGGATGAAGGGAGCTTTTTAGGATCGGGGGTCATCAACCTTTTGGTAACAAAGGAAAAATGGAAGAAGGTAAGTTGAAGAAATAAAGTTGTATGTATCTCATCCTATTTGGGAAACACGACAACAACAAAGAAGAGGAGAAGACAAGTCATGTTTTGTTTTGTTCATTTTTGAAGAGAAATGGTAGGACAGAGTTAGCATATCTCCATTGCCGTCCTTCTAATAGTACTTTTGCGTTTCATTTTACATCAAGAAAAAGGGATATAGAGTTTATGCCTTCAACTACAATTTGCATTTTTTTGTATGTAATACATACAATCCCATCTCACTCACAAAAACTGCCTCACATTATCTCCTCAGCTTAACAAAGAGAATTATTTCCCCTCTTTCTGAATATATATATATATATATATATATATTAATTTATAATAGTAAATTAATTTTAAAAATATATTTATAATAATGTTATTCTTTATTATAAATTCTTAATTATGTCATTTTTTTTATGAAATATAATGAAATTCTATAAAATACTAACCGTTATATATCATTTTTGGAGTGGATACTTTAGGTATATCGAAAATTAATAAATTTATGATTTCCTTTGGATCAAAATGAAAATAATGAGTTTCATATGAGATATTGCATGCGAAATTAATCGTCAGCACATTTATTTATTTTTCTGGAAAACAATATCAATATATTTGATGAAGAATGAGAGTGATATAAAATAAATCTTATAATTATTATATTATCGCTCTCAAATATCACATTTTTATATCTCAATTGAGTCCTTTTGAAATTGCTCTACCTTTTGCAAACAATGCAGTGAGGCTTTGTGTTACACAACTGAGGAGACATAAATTGATGAGAGCATTTTTGTATGTATTCCTAGCTAGCTCACAAAATGCCTCCATTATTGCATGTCAACATTATCTCTACACTCAATTTTCATTTTTTAATATCATAATTTAATAAATAAAAAGAAAAGGTGACCATAACTTTAACTTTTGTTACTTTTGTTTTTAATTTACAACCATTACATGAAAAGTAATAAGAAAACAAAGTAGTCCTTATCAATCTTGATTCTTAATTTTTTTTTTTTGTAAAGGACACTTCCTAGCTAAGGTAACCATTGTATGACAAAGTAACAAAAACAAAATATTCGCCCCACGCGGTAGCTCAACGCTAAGAATAAAGAATAAATAATAAAAAATCGAGTATTCAAGTGGTGAGAGGAGCATTTTAATTTGTAATTCTTTCAGAAAAAATATTAATGTTTGTAAGTTTTACTGGACCCAACGCCATCAATACTCGTCTTTATTAATTAAAATTAAATTCAAATTTATCTATCTATAATTCTGAGAAGATGAATAATAGGCTCGATATAAAAAAAATAAAAAACAAAATAGTCTTTTCACTCATAGTCTTTTTAATTTTATAACCCTTAGATAAATAAAAAAGAAACAAAAAAAACAAAAATGTACTAAATTGATCTTGACCCTTAATTTTTCACTTTAATTCTACACCATCCATTTGAAAAGCTTTGAAGTACTAAAAATACCTTAAATTTACAGTCCAAGTGGAGCCCAACAAAAAAAAATAATAAAAAGGGGTATAAAATGAGAATCTTGAGACAAGAAAATGATAAAGAAACAAAAGTGAGGAAGAGGTCCCCCTAACCTATATACTGAAGGAGACATATGAAACCTGAAAAGAGAGGACAAACACAAGCTACAAATAGCTAATAAATTATTCATAATTGTAATTTTTTATAACTTGTTGGGTCAAAAACTGTCTGCTTCATCTTTTTAAGCATGATATGCCCGCTTTACTATGTTGTGGATTCCATAACATGCAAAGTACATATATATATATATATAGTGCTTATTTGTCTAAGTAAATACCATCATCACCGAATATACTTTGATGCTTCCATTTCATGTAGAGTTGAGTAATTTAGTGATTTTAGTTTAAAATTAAAATTAATTTTAAAATTTTAGAATTAAAGATTTTTAATTTAATTTGGTTAATTATTGTACTTTTTATTTTATTTTTAAAAAGATAAAAGGTTAAATTTTATAAAAAGAAAATTTAAATTTAAAATATGAATTAAATTTTAATAAAATTAAAAAAATCAGCTTTTTCATATTTTAGTGACTTGTGTTTTAGAGATCAATATGATTAAACACTTAGCAGCGCAATTTTTAATAAAATATTTTGTGAAATTTGTATTGATAATAATTATAAAAATAATTTCATAAAATCTATAAATTTTATATTATCATTGCTAATTAATATTTATTTTTTTTATAATATGTGCATGCAATTATGTGGATGTTAAAAAAAGAAAATTCTTATGAAAAATATTTTTAGGAAAATATTTGTTTATATTTTCTGAAATTTAGAAATTTGGAAATATTAATCAATTAAAATATTTTTCTGATCAAATTAAAAATTAAACTATTTTAAAAAAATATATTTTTTTGAAATTTGATAATTTTATTATCATCTTTATATACAAATTAAATAGTGAATAATAAATTACTTTTATTATTATTATTATTATTATTATTATTAAAAAGTAATAAAATTCACTATTTAATTTATATTTTAAAATTAAAATATTATATTTTATAAAATTAAATTATTATTTTTTTATAAATAAACTGTTAAATTATTAAATTATAATTTTCTTAACTGTTTAAATATTTATTTATTTAATTTATATAATTATGTTATTTGATCTTTTTATTAAAAGTTAAAAAAATATTTTTATAAAATATAAAAACATTTTAATTGGATAATTTTTTAATATAAAAAGTAAAACAGTAAAGTTTTTTTTTTAAATTATGATATTTCATAGTAATTTTTTTCCTTTTAATAATAAAAATAAAAATAAGAATAGTAATAATAATCTGGGTGGGGCTGGACAACAGATGGTGTTTTCCCACATCACTATGACGGGACCCTTATCTAAGTATGCGTAAGCGGTCAATGGACATCTTATTGGTTCCTTTGATGTGTTGACTGCTGACTATTTACTTCCTTTTCCACTTCTTCCCTATTTTATAATTTAATTTTTGCTGACTTATAGATCATGCAATCTGAGGCAGTTGTTTTTTTTATTTTTATATCTTTCTTAATCCCTTCTATGACCAATCAACACAATAGCGCGTGTTCCCACCGAGTGACAGAAATATTTTTTTAATTATATATTTTTTATTTTATATTTATTCAGTTAAAATATTATATAAATTTTATTACATTAAAAATATAAATATTAAAAAAGATTATAAGTGTTTTGATAGAAAATTAAAAGATTTAGAGTATATTAATATGTTTTAAATTGAATAAATTATTAATAAATTTTCTTTCATTATAGAATAAGGTAAAATGTATAAATGCAAGACCTTAGTCAAAATTTCAACTTTCAAAATATTAATACTGATCGAAAGGCAAAATTGAACAATTTAAATGGAAAATTCAAATCAATCCAATGCAAACAGGAAGTTTCAATGTTTGAACGAGAATGAGCAAGGAAGGGAAAAGGCAATGGCGCCTGGTAGGCCAAAATGCCCTTGGCAATCCTTCTTTGTTTCACACCGCCCACTCTGGTGGCATTTAATTAGTCAAGAAAATTGACACCTCCCCATGTTCCTTATTCGCCCTTTATCGCTTCCTTTCCTCTATATATACCCACACTAACACCTTCCTTCCCATTCCTGATAACAACTACAACCACCATTGTAGCTCTCTTCTCCTTCATCCATCCTCATCACCTTCTGCAATAATGGAAGTAAAAGAACATGACCCTTTTCTCTCTTCTCCTCTCTCCCCCATCAGGTATCAAATTCTGAATTACTTATCTTTTTTATTAAATGTTGTTGGGTGTAACCATTTTTCAAACAGATGGTGGACCAAGGACACGGTCGCTATAGTCACGGGAGCAAACAAAGGGATTGGGTACTCGCTGGTGAAACAACTAGCAGAGTCGGGACTCACAGTGATCTTAACAGCTAGAGATGTAGAGAAAGGGTGCAAAGCCATTGAACAGCTAAGAAATGGTGATGGCGATCTCCGTGTACACTTCTATCTCCTTGACGTTTCGGATCCAGCGTCCATTAAAGCCTTCGTTTCCCAGTTTCAAAAGGATTTTGGAGTCCTCGATATTCTTGTAAGTCTCCATACTATAGGATTATGGTTTAAATTTTACTAAATGAATTTATATAATTTAATAATTAAATTAAATTTATAAACTTTAATTATATAATAACAATAAATAAAAAGAAATAAACATAGGAATGATTAATTAAATAAAAAAGGAAATGGGGGGGTGATGGCATGGTATGTTGCATGTGTAGTGCTGGAGAATATATCAGTCTCACTTGCAATTAATTTCAGTGATGATATCATTCACTTTCAACTGTATCCCTCATAACAAACATTAATTTACTTTTTATAATTATTGTTTAGAGAAATTTAGATTTAATTTTAAAAAAATAATTAAGTTTAAATATATGTGGAAAAATAAAGGTGTTAAATTGATTAATAAATAAATTAATTATTGTTTGTAATAATAATAAAAAAAAGTATGTTATTGAAAATGTAGAAGATATGAAAAATGGAATAGCGATGAGAATGGAAAGGACAATACATGCATGAATATGAAATTTAAATTTACAGGAATCTTCTATGTGGTTGTCGTCTCTAAACCATATAAATTAGTCGCAGCTGTCCCACACTAATTAATAAATCTACAAACTTTCTTTTTTTATTAAAATAAATTTATCAAATTTTAAAAATATAATTTAATCTTTTCATAATTAATTTTACTTTTTTAAATAAAATTATTTTATTTTATTTTATTTTGTTGATTTAGATCCATAAGCTGGTTTATTTATATACTAATATTAATTAATTATTATGATTTGTTGATCTAACCATTAAATGAGTTTTAGATAATAATGTGTGTATTTAATAATAATAATAATAATAATCATTTAAGTTCCATGAACTCTTTCAAAATTCAGCTTATCTACTCCTAAGATTTTCCTGCTTCTTCTCACTGTCCACTGTCCACACCTTAAATTGATTTTTTATTTTTTTTTTCCATTCATCGGAAGTTGAATCCATCCATTCAATAAATATTTTTATAATATTTTTAAATTAAAATTTTTTAATATTTAATTTAATAAAAAGTTCATCTTATTTATTAAATAAATTAAATTTAAATTTATTAATATTAAATTTAAATTAAACTGTTGAATTTAAAATTAAAAATTTTTAATAAATTAAATTTAAACTTTTTGAATGTAAATTTGCTACCAGTTTTCTCCCCTTGCTAAATTGGTGTGATTATAATGATTAATCAGGTAAACAATGCTGCAGTATCATTCAACGACATAAATGAGAACTCAGTGGAGCATGCAGAGACTGTAATAAAAACAAATTACTATGGTCCGAAATTGCTGATACAATCACTCTTGCCAATGTTTCGTCGATCAAATTCTGCTAGCCGCATCCTTAACATCAGCTCACGACTCGGCTCTGTTAACGTAAATTAGTCCTTGATTATTTCATTACAATTCCAATATTTATGAAACATCCTAGCATCTGATCATCCCATTTTCCAATACAGAAGATGAAAAACCCTAGAATCAAAGCGATGCTGTTAAGCGAAAACTTGTCAGAAGATCACATTGAAGGGATGGTGAACATGTTTCTTGAAGATGTGAAGAAAGGGACGTGGAAGAGCCAAGGATGGCCGGAGATATGGACAGATTATGCAGTATCAAAGCTCGCAATAAATGCTTACTCTAGGGTTTTAGCTAGACGATATAAAGATCGTGGACTATGTGTGAACTGTTTCTGCCCAGGCTTCACTCAGACTTCTATGACCAGAGGTAGAGGCACTCACACAGCCGCTGAAGCTGCCGAGGTCGGTGCTCGGCTGGCCTTGCTTCCGCCGCAGGAGCTTCCAACAGGCAAATTTTATATGGGGTTTAGACCTGGCATTGTTTCTAAATTATGAGATGTTTATTTTGATTGAGAATTGAGATGGGTATATATATTTATATTGTCGCTGTGATTAGAGAATGCAATTAGTTTTAATCACCTTTCCTTTTGACATGTGGAGTTCAATTTTCAAGTCCTTAATTAGCAACTAATTAATTAAGTATGGAGATGCCTTTCACATTTGTTTCTTCGAAAAAAGCCTGAATTTTCACTATACATTATTCAAGAAAATTATATTAAGATTCTGATTAATTTATAGATATATAAGTTTCAATTTTTTATTTATAAAAGTAAAATTCATATTTTTTTTTATAAAAAAATATCTACTTACTGAAAATATAATCCATTATTGAAAAGGTAAGTATATATAGTTGAATTATCACATTAAATTAGCTAATTATTTTAACGCCTAAGGCAACTCAATCACTTATATTAATTTATATAAAAAAATTAATATTTAATATATTCCACCATTTATAACTTTTTTATTAAAATTTGCTTTATCTATTCACAGTGAGAACTTGTAAGTTTGGAGTGTGCAATGCAAACTAAAATAATTAAAATTAAAATTTAAAAATTACTCTAAAAAACGTAAAAATAGAATTATAATATTTTTTGATAAATATTTATTAATTTAAATATTTATTAATTAATTAATATTATATATCATTTTTATAATAATTTAATTAATAAATTCTATCGTTATTTTTTAATTTTTTAAAAATTAAATTAAAACAATTAAAAAGTAAATTCTGAAAAATTAAATTGAAACAATTAAAAAGCAAATTCAAAAATTTTATTCAGAGTTGAGTTCATTTAAAAAGAAGAATGGATAATTTACATCCGAATTCATCCAATTTATTATTAACTTTCAAATCCACTGTCCAACTTTAATTCCTTTCTTAAAACCAACTCAACTTTAATTAATCTTTCAACAAACTCACTCTAACAGATTTCGTATAAATTTTCATTAAAATTTATTAATTTTCACATAAAGTCACTAAATTTATCACTTACTTTCAAATCCACCACCAAACTTCAACTTCTTTCCTAAAATCTACTTATCTTTAATTTACACCTAAAAAACTCACTACAAAATGATTATATCTAAAATTTTATTATAAATTGACATAACAATCCACATAGACTAAAAAAAAGTTAAATGAAACCCACGGTTTCTCATTCCTCCATTTTGTCGAAATCACCACAATTTTTAGCGTCATTGATTCCATTTGAACAATAACGTCGAGAGAAGTCTAATGGTGATGTCTTTATCAAATTGAACCTCCGAAATCAATTGAAATTATTGTTTGAAGTTAGAGTGCCGCTCATTTCTCTTTCTTCGCATCTCGCCACTAGGAACAATCGTTTTTTGGTCTCTTATAATTGTCGGTGGCTCCTAGAGGCGATGGTAAAGTTGGATGGCTGGTGGTTATTAGTGCTGAGGAGAGACGACTTTCTGAAATCCATATGGAAGATAGGGATCGAGGAGGGAAAGGATGGTGGGAAGAGATTTTTCTTCTAGAGTCTACGTGGATTGCCACGCTAATATTTAACAAAATTTTGGATGAAATCATTCATAGTGAATTTTTTAGATATAAAATAAAATTGAGTGGTTTTTTAAAAAGAAGTTCAAATTGGATTATGAGCTTGAAAGTGAGTGATAAGTTGAGTGACTTTAAGTAAAAATTATTAAATCTTAACGAAAATTTAGATAGAATCCATTAGCAGTGAACTTTTTGAAATATAAATTAAAATTGAGTGAGTTTAAAAAAAAATTGAAGTTGGATAGTAATTTTAAAAATAAGTGAAAGCTAGGTGATCTCAGCGTAAATTACAGTATTTGAGCTGATAAAAGGATGAGTTGTGTGGAATGATATAGACTTGACTACAATATAAATAAAAATTTATTTATCTTTTATTAAAAAATTAAATTAAAAATTTAAATTGCATAAAATAAAAATAATTATATTTTATAATAATAAATAAATTAATTAAATTAAACCAATTTAATTTAATTTTTCCTATCTAATTATTTAAATGATAGAAAAGACTTTATTATTTAATGGGATCGTGATATCTAAAATTTTAATTATGTGATATTATAAAATAAACAATAAAAATATGAATTTAAATTAGAATTCAATGATATAAAACGAATATATATGTAGCATTTGATAATTAAATTATTATTATAAAAAAATTAGTATAATAATTTTTGTTGAGGAGATAAGAGAATGATTGCCATGTGAGGCCTAGCCTACGTACCACAGACTACGCACGTAAAACTTATAAAAGCTAACAAACAAACCCTATAATAATACTAAAGCGCATGCAAAACACGACCACTAAGTATTAATAAAATATAATTCATCAACTTTTTTTAATATTACAACTTTTCTCCAACTCCAAGAAAATCATAATATTATATTTACATTTTTACTTAAAATTTATTCCTATGTTCAATCACTTCATTGTACAATCACGTGAGAAGTTAAAAGTGTAAAAAGCTCAAATGCCTTTCTCTTGGATGATTTGCTTTAGCACTTTTCAACAGGTTTTCTCACCTCTTTCGTTGTATTTGTTTGGTGATGTCTGATGTTTTCCAAGATGCAAAGTTTAACCTGAACCTTGGAAGATTGCATCAAAGTTTCCATTCCCAAGCCCAGCAATGCAATCTTTTACTTCACATTCTAAAGACCCAAATCATAATGTTAATACAGTTAAATTCCATAT
This sequence comes from Cnidoscolus chayamansa, assembly GCA_948266635.1. Classification (NCBI taxonomy): domain Eukaryota; kingdom Viridiplantae; phylum Streptophyta; class Magnoliopsida; order Malpighiales; family Euphorbiaceae; genus Cnidoscolus; species Cnidoscolus chayamansa. Next base: position 105 of record CAOGCB012067676.1, on the reverse strand, counting down.
AGGCTGGACGTAAGATTGTCATTAATCAATCTTCAGCCAGCTATGTCTAAAACTAGAAGAGAAGAGTTAGAAATATACCAGAACATATTCATCTATTGCAATCGT
>CAOGCB012067203.1:0-13091 GCA_948266635.1 Cnidoscolus chayamansa | reverse complement strand
ATCTAAGCATCAGACAAGTTCAAAGCCATTCTCCACAATAAAATTGGAAGAATTGTTTTCCAATAGTGGCCTTAACTTTTGAATATATTTGCAATTATGTATAAGATGGAGGGCCTCAACTGAAATTTTATTACAGTTTTTCTATAATAGCCTTAACCTCATTGAATTGTTTTGCTTAATGTGTTGTCTGATCTATTTATGGAGTTGTTATGTGGTAGATTTGATTTGATTTATCTATTTAATATTATTTTGTATCTTTGTGTATTATTAAAATTTGTGTTTTATCTAAAGTTTTTTCAATTAATAATTTTTATATATATTGAGTGCATCATGGAAGTCCCATCTATTTTTTTTTTATTTCTTTATTTTCTTTCAAGTTCTTTTTGTTGGGTATATATGAAAAACCTGATGGCTTGGGTTAAATTGGCAATTTATGTTAAGTTTTTTCCATGATTTTTCTATAATAAATAAAATTATTATTCTTATTTGATAAAAAAAGTTCATTAAGTTGTATGCGTCTATCAAATAAAGTCTTGCTTTCTTTTTATATTTCCCTATTTCTAGAGAAATATAGAGAAATATGGTTTTGGTTAACCCTTCCCATTTGAGAGTATAAACAAATTGAGCCAAGCAAGCTTTAAAGAGTTTAAATATAATTTGTTAAAATATTTTCAAACTCAAATCTCATTCATTTCGAGTTCAAACTAAATATCAACAAACTCAGTTTAGTTTATTTAAGGAACGAGTTAAAAACGAGTTGAGTTTTTATCAAATCAAATCTCGAATAATTCTAAATTTTTGTCTTACTTATAATTTTAATTATTTTTAATTTAAAAATAATTCTCTAAGAAATTATCTATTTACAATCATAATAATCTTAGCTTAAAACTAATAATTTTAGTTAAATGAGTATATTCACAAGTTAGCTTATTAATTTATAAATAACTTAGCTTTTGAGTATTAAAAAAGTTGAATATATGCAAGTTCAATTTTTTTTTTTAATTTTTTTATCTTATGACTTGTTTACAAAGTAAATTTAAAAAATTGAATTTGAACTCATTTAAAAAATGAATCGAGCCAAACTGAACTTTTATCGAGTCAAAATTTAAATAATTTGCGAGTAGCTTAATTCATTTACAATAACATTAATATTCTTGATATAAAAGCGTACTAAACTGTATCTTATTGTTTAATTATTTTCAAAGACAATAAGGATGTGTAATCTGAAATTAAAATATCAATTTTCCTCGAATAGTCAACAAAGGCTTCTCAAATGATTAACTTAAATTTAATGACAGGAGAAAATATCTCTGTATAGCCAATGCTCAATTGTTGAGTAAACCCCTTTGCTACAAGCCTGGATTTGTAGCATTCAATAGGCCCATTAGAATGCTTTTAACTCTGTTTACCCACTTGTTTTGAATAATATTAATGTGAGGTGGTCGTGGAACCAACACCCAAGTTTTATTTTGAAGAATAGTCAAAATTTCTTTCTGCATAACATCTTTTCATTCTTGAAATTTATTGCTTGAATAAACATTTTGGGTTCCTGATTAGGGGAGAGAATGGCAGTAAAGGCATGTTTGCAAGGTGGGTTAGGCCGAAGCTTCATGAGGTGAGTGAGGGTTAAGGTGGTAATGGGTTTGGGTTGTTGGGTTGGTTCAGATGGGGAAGACAGTGTATCAACAACTAGTTGTAATCCCTTGAAAGATGGAGATAAGGAAGAATTAAGAAAAAGAAATGAGGATAATGGTGAAGGTAAAGTAGAAGTTGAGGTTGTTTTAGTTGGGAATAAAGATTGCATAGGAATAGGATTAGGAGATAAGGAAGTAGTTGAATCAGATAAGGATAGAGTTTTAGATGAAGTAGGAGAAGAAAGAGATAGAGTTTTAGATGAAGTAGGAGAATAAAGAGATAGAGTTTTAGATGAAGTGAGAGAAAAAGGAGATAGAGTTTTAGATAGAGTAGGAGAAGGAGATAAAGTTTGAGATGGAGTAGGTTTGGTTCCATCAATAAAACTGTGCAAGTCTTGAAAATTTAAGATAAGGCCGAATTGAGTTTTCCACGCTAGATAATTTATGGAATTCAATTTAATGGAGAAGGAAGATGAAGAAGTGATGGACATATTAAAGAAAGAAGACGACGAAGAGAGAGGAACAAGAGCCATAGTAGATCAAGCTTTGATACCACGGAAATAATAAAAGAAAAGAGTTTGAAAATATGATATTTCTGTATTAATTAAGAGAGAATAAACATACCTTATATACATCCCTTATATATAGCTCTCTATGAAGTTAATTATTGCAAGTAGTAGATATATACAAAATAACAAACTAATGACACATATCAATAACACTTTCATGAAGCACCGGGTTGGCGGAAATATGTAAGACAACTTTATTATCATAGAATAAGAGAATTGGAGTGTATACATGTACTTTAAATTCTATGAGCATGTAGGATATCCATTGAAGTTCACAAATAGTGGTTGTCATACTTCTATACTCAACTTCAGTATAGGAATGATTGACTATGGCATGTTTCTTTGATTTCTAGGAGATGTGGGCATTGCCTAAGAAAATACAAAAGCTGGTGATAGATTTTCAAGTATCTGTGTAGGTTGCGCAATCAGCATCACAGTAGGCAGAAAGGGTCAGCTTATTGCATGCAGAGAAGAAGATGTTGCGGGACGAGTTCTCTTTGAAAAATTTGAGAACCTAGACTGTTGCATCCTAATAGGGTTCTCGAGGAGACTACATAAACTGACTTAGCTGATGAACAGCGAAGGTGATGTTTGGCTGAGTGAGGTTGAGGTAGAAGAGTTTGCCAATGAGTTAGCGGTACCATTTCGGTCAAGTAGGGGTGTTCCTTTAGTGGCTGAGAGCTTGAGGCCTCTCGGTAAGGGAATCAAAATGGCTTTGGCGATGGAAAGGCTTGTTTCTTTAAGGATATCCAATATGTATTTTCTTTGACTAATGTACATGCCGGAGGGAGAGCGACAATTTTGATGCTGAGGAAGAATTTAGAGTATCTTAAATCTTTGATTGTGAAGGTGTCGTATAGTAGAGATTTTCTATGTTGCCTTCGTGAACAAGCAGTGGTCATAGGAGACTGTTTGAAGCTGAAAGACATTAGTTTGGAGGTGTGTTCCTTGTTCCATTGCTGCCCTACTTGTTTCAAGCCATATAGGGACTTTTTTGAACTAGCATACCTGACCCGGAGAAGCTTCAGTATACCTCGGGGGAGGTAACATGTACATATATCTTCATCAATATGCTCGTGTAAGTAGGTATTATTCATGTCGAGTTGATGAATCGGCCAAAAGCAAGTTGCAACAATCGCTAGGAAGAGGCGAACAGTTACCAACTTAGCTAAAAGGGAAAAACTCTCTTTGTAGTTAATCCCTTCCTATTGGTTGAACCATTTGGCTACAAGGCATACTCTATACTAATCAATTGAATCATATGGCGTGTACTTCATCTTGTAAACCCACTTGGCGACTATAGGTTGTTTGTGAGTCGGCCATGAAACTACCTCCCATGTCTTGTTTTTCTCTAAAGTCTACAGTTCGAATTGCATAGCTTCCTGCAACTAGGGGTTTTCTTTGGCTTGATTATAGGTACTTGGCTCATGGACAGTTGAGATAACGGCCACAAAGTGAGAGTATGGAGAAAAGAAATAGATGTGAGGGTTGGGTATATCTTTAGACAAACCTAGACTGTCAGGGTCACTGTCATGAGCCGGAGTCAGCGTAGGATGCATTATGGCGATAAAATCATTGAGCCAAGTTGGTCGGGCTATAGGTCAAGTTGATCGTCGAGGGGCTTAAGGAGGTTCCATTTCTGTGGGTGAGGATGGTGTTCTTTGGGAGCTTAGAAAGGTTTCAATTATGTGGTTAATTGCATTATTTTTAGAAGCTCTACGATGATCACAGGCTTTGATACCATGATGAGAAATAAAAATTATATAAGGGAGAAATAACCTTTACGTAAATAAAATCACGAATATTTAGGACTCAATTGAAATAAATCCTTCTAATTCATTTTTTATTTGTGAGGCATAACCTATTTATATATGAGAAGAGATAAGTGATAAGGATAAAATTTCTTAAGCTACTCTTCTTTAACTAGGATAGAGAGTCCTTGGTTGTTGTGACGTGTATACTGCTATTGTTGTGGGTAGTTAAGTCGTGCACTCAACTAACTTTACGTGTGTTATCTGACTTACTTATAGCATGTATTCACTTACTTACTTACTAGGCACAACATTTAGAGTAATGACCAGGTTTCCCTTCCATAAATTTGACTTAGTTATTCGGCTCACATGTTTCTAGTAATAAGTGAATTTTCTTTCCAAGTGTCTGACTTACTCAATACAACATGCCCAATATAGCGTGCCGAGTACTTTTCTATTTGAACTGGATGAATGGTTTCGTGTCTTCGATTATTCTTTCCGAATATCTTGACATATTTGCTAAGATATAATTAAATAATTTCTTAAGTATTAAGGAGGTCAACTTCTAAAGTTGACTTCTAATTTATTAAACCCTTGGATTGATGATTTATTAATGACTTTAAAATATTTGGCCAATAGATATAGATTAAATCCAATAATTAATTATCAATAATCTATGGAGTGCATAATTATAAATCTAATTTAAATTAAAAATGATCTTATGATCCAATGACCCAATGACATTTATTTATACTTAGTTCTAATTTCACTACAAGAAAAGAAAATTATTGATACGAATGTTATTGATGACACACCTATTGTTGATATTTTTCTACTCATTACCGATCATTATAAGTTATTAAAGATAATAATAATAACAAATAATAAATAACTTTATCGATGACTTAGTGTTAACAGTTTACCAACGAAATTCATGTTGTAGGTAATTAAGACGCCAATGACTAGCAAAAAATATATTGTTTGCTAATTACTGATGAAAACTTATGTGAGAGTAATTTAAATCTCCATTTTTTTAAATCATAAATTAGTAAAAAAAATTACTGATGAAAACTTATGTCAGAGTAATTTAAATCTCCATTTTTTTAAATCATAAATTAGTAAAAAAAATTATGAAAAAATCAAATTAAAAAAGTTTACCATTGCCTTTGTTTGAAGCAAATTACCAACAGAAACATTATGGTAGCTAATTGAAATATATAATTTCTTTAAATCTTTAATTATTAAAAATATTGAGAAAATAAATTTTAAAAACATTATCTACGACATGTTTCAAAGCAACGTATCGATGAAAATGAAGTGGTAGCAATTTGAAACTTGTAATTTCATTAAATCATATTATTTACTAATTGAGAAATTATATTTGAAAAAATTACTGACAACATATTTCGAAGAAAATTACCGACAAACGTTAAGTGGTGGCAAAGTTAAGGCTTCAATTTCTTAGTGTATGATTTTTTGCCCCACAAAAAAGTACCTACAATCACCTAACATAATAAAATACCTACTACGTTGTCGTGTTAGCAAATTGAAGTCTTCGACCTTTTAAAACAAAATTTTATTACGAGTTTTTATCTACGCCTATTTTCCATGTCAAATTACTTATAAAAATGAAGTGGTAGAAAATATAAGATTTTTTTGTGAAAATTCAATTTATTACACACAAAGTGATGATAAAGTAAATTTAAAACATTACTAATGATAAATTGTCTTAGCAAAGTACCTACAACACCTATATGGTAGCAAATGATTGCCTTAGATTTTTCAATAGAAAGTTATTACATGAAAATTTTTGAGAAATTTAATTAAAAATATTACCTATGAAATGTTGTCATAGCAAATAACCTACGAGCTAAATTCCTACAACCTTTTGTTATAGATAATTACCTGTGGAATATAATTTATAGCAAAATGAAACTTTCAATTATTTAAATAGAGAAATTAAAATTGAAACTATTACCTATGAATAATAGTCCGTAGCAAAGTACATACAATATGCCTAAAGTAAATTCAAAATATTACTTACCGAAAAGATGTTGTAGCAAATTACCTATGAAGTCTCATTGGTAGGAAAATGGAGGATTTATATTTCAAATAGAAAATTATTACATGAAAAATCTTAAAAAATGAAAATTCAAACTATTACCTATGATCCACCTCCATATCAAAGTACCTACAACAGACAATTTGTAGCAAATTTGATCTTGTATTTTTTTTTTTTGAAATTTCAAATTATTACACACAAATTGGTGAGAAATTTTTTTTTTGATAGCCAATTTCAAATTATTAAACACAAATATCTTAGAAAGTAAATTTAAAGTATTACTTACGATCTTTGTTTAGAGCAAATTAGCTACAAGATTATAGACGTAGCAAATTTAGCCTCTAGTTCTTGAATAGAAAATTACTAAAAAAAAAATTAAAATATTACATAAAAAACGGTTTTCGTATCAAAGTATAGACTACCTTTAGTTTTTGAAATTCAAATTATTACAAACAAATTTGAATGAAAGTAAATTGAATACTTAGGTGGTAGAAAACATAAGATTCCAATTTTTTTTAAATAGAATTTATGAGGTACTTATGCTGATGTCACTAAATTATGTCGCACCCCGGATGGGATATTTCTTATTTTCTTGGGAAGTTGTGTCCTTAGAAGGGTTTGGGATGTGAATTCTTTAACAGTAGTAGACCAAAAATCTAAGAAAATAGATGTATGATTGCCACCTAACTATTTAGAACAAATATATATATATATATATATATATATATATATATATATATATATATATATATATATGGTATTAAGTGTAACATCCGACATTTTTTCGATATCAAAATCCGAATTCTCAAATAAAATATTCATAGAATATTCAAAAAATAGATCGGAATAGGGTTCAAAATAAAAAAAAAATATCGAAGGACTTAAAAGTAAAAGAGGAAAAAAAAAACCATAAAGGATTAAATAGAAATTTGGAAACATATGAGTGTAGAAAGGGGAATCAGACCTACAGTCAATTCCAAGCTCAATGAACCGAACCCTCTCACTATAAAAGGGATAGGGTATCAATAATGTGAAGGTTTTGAACATTCAATCCATTTCTTCCATTCTCTTATTTCTCTCTTTGTGTCGGTGAACCAAGTGAATGTTGGGAGGAATTGAAAAGGGACATTAAAATAGTTATAGAATCAAAGTAGAAGAAACAAAAGCATTACTTGGAAGTGGCAAGAACCAAGGTTGAGCCATTTCCATTTTTCACAAGGACACCAGCGAGGTCAAAGGTTTCAAGCTCCTTCCACAACGATCAACTTCAAACATGTTACTAAAGATGATCTTTAACTTGTTTAGGGTGATGGGAGATGGTTTTAGATACATGCATGCAAGGATGTGGTGTTAATGAAAAATATTGAGTTTTTGAGTTTGAGACCCGAATCTCTTGATGTTGAAAAATGCATATTAAATCTTGAGGAATGTTGATGGACACTAAAAAATGTTATTGCATGTGATGTTGTTGTCACCTAAGGATATTATGAAATTAAGGATAGAAATTTGCAGGTTTGGATGTTCTTGAAGCTAAAAGTTACTATGATTTATGGATAGTTGATGAATAGGATGTGATTTGATGTGTAATAATATGCTAGAGGTTGAAATAATGTTGAAATAGGCTTTAGAATATATTTTTGATGTTGGAGTTGAGTTTAACAGGTTTTGGAAGCTTGAAATATGCAAGAAACTGGTTTTGACCATCTGAAAAAAAAACCCAGTTTCTAGTAATTAGAATAGTAATTCCGGTCACCGAAAATTAAGCTTTCAAATGAACTATAATGGGTAGCCGAATGATGCTACTGAGGTATTTCTTGGTTCGAAAAAGATATAATAGAGTGGTTACAGGATGTTGTCGAGGCATCGTTTGACCAAAGTCAACGAATTATAGCTCGGTAGTCAAAGGATGAACTATAGCATCAGTCGACTAGGGTTAATAGTTCAGTGATTAAATAAGAAAATAAGTCATCACTTGGTAACATATTATAGTTCGATACTGAGGGATAATGGTTCGGTATCTGTCAATTAAGTAAAGAAAATGACTCGGATAGCTGAATAGTTCATCCTGAATCAATTAGATCCAACCCATAATACTAGTTCTAAACAATAATTTATGTTTTTGTTAAGTATGAAATGATAATATGATATGTAGGGATTAATGGGAGTATTTTAAAGTTTTATTTATATTCTTTAGTAGTCTCTCATCATTGTCCGTCAAATAGGACCAAACCAAGGAAACTAGGGACACCTTTGATAAGGTGAGGCATTGTCTTCAAATCTAAATCAGGTGATTGGATATAACAAAAATGCTTTATGACATTGAATGATCAAATGAATATTTTAGAGCATGCACATGCATCATAATGCCTAACTTACTGCATTAAATGCATGTTATATGTTACATGGCATTATAACATGTTATGTAAAGGGTAATATTGAATGATCCATGATCCCTTATGTAAATATTTAATGTTATGACTCGAATGTTATCCCTCGGAATGTCCCTCATAATGTATATGAGAATGTCCATTTTGGCATGTCCCTCGGGATATACCATGGATTGTTCCTTAGATGAAACACAATGGGTTTAGAACATTCCAGGAGATATGTACGTTATGTATGTAATTGTATATGGTAAGTCCAAGATGGCTGCAAGGAGCTTCTTGGTACATATTAAAATATGGTAGTTCTTAGTACATATTAAAATGTGGTAGTTCTTGAAAGATGGCTTACTAACTAGAACTACCAGGGATCTTAGTGACTGTATTACCTAAGTTGAAATATTTAAAGATGTTGTGTTACACATGTACTAAATATGTTTTATGATGTATGTTTTTATGTATCTACTTACTAAGTTATTTCAATAGCTTACCCAATTTATGTCCTCCCTTCCCATTCCCAGTTCCCAACTATTTTTCACAAGGATGCAGGACATACCAGAATAAAATGGTAGATGTGGACATGTCCCTAGATATGCATATAATTGTCTCTATGTTTATGTATATGTATGAAAAATTTAAGAATGTTCTAATTTATGTAATTAAGTACGTTTTAAATCTCATGTATAAAATGTTTAATGAACGTTGCATTAGATTTGGTACTTATTGAAAAATTGGGAGTATGAATTTGTTTTATTCAAACTTAGTTTTGATATTACAGAGAGTTATTTTAAATAGGAAGACTAGAATCAATAACCAGAGGTAAATCTGACTATATTACAGCTATAATCAAATGTTTATAATTTTACATTTATTATGTTTCCTTTATGTCTAACATTCCCCCTCAATTTGAGTTGTTGGATCTCCGACACCCAACTTGCTTAAGGCATCATAAAATATCCTTTCGGTCACAACTTTCGTAAGGATATCAGCTAACTGATCCTTTGATCGAACAAACGGTGGTGTAATAATTCCTCCTTCTAGCTTTTCTTTAATGAAATGTCTATCAACTTCAACATGTTTTATTTGGTCATGTTGGACTAGATTTTCTGATATACTGACTTCAACTTTTTTATCGCACATCAACAGAAGTGCCTCCTTCGGCGAAAAACCCAACTCAGTTAATAGCTTTCTAAGCCATAAAAGTTCAGCCAGTCCTCAAGCTATGCCTCGAAATTCTACCTCTGCACTAGATAGGGATACGACATTTTGTTTCTTGCTTTTCCATGTGACCAAATTTCCTCCAACCAGAGTAAAATATCCTAATGTAGATCTTCGGTCAATAGGATTGCCAGCCCAATCTGCATTAGTATAACCCTGTATTCTAAGGTGCCCATTTCTTTTGAACAAAATACCTCTTCCTGGTGAACCCTTTAGGTATCGCAGTATCTGTAGCGCTGCATTCATGTGATCCTTTTGTGGGTTGTGCATAAACTGGATGATTACTCCAACTGTATATGCTACATCAGGCCTTGTGTGAGACAAATAAATCAGTTTTCCGACTAACTGCTAGTATCTCTTTATATTGCACCTTCTACAAATTTTAAACCATGATTCATCACAATAGGTGTTAGAGCAGGATTACAGTAAACCATTCCTGTTTCAGACAACATGTCGAGAACATACTTCCTCTAAGATATATAAATTCCCTGCCTAGATCTTAGAACTTCAATTCCCAGAAAATACTTCAAATTTCCCAGATTCTTCATTTCAAATTCTTTAAACAAGTTTTCTCGAAGCCTTGACATTTCTTCCTCATCATCTCCGGTGATAATCATATCATCTACATAGATGATTAAACATGTAACTTTTCCTTCTCTCCTTTTCAGAAACAATGTGTGATATGAAATGCTTTGTTGATACCCATATTTACTCATTGCCATGGTAAACCATCCAAACCATGCCCATGGAGATTACTTTAGCCCATATAGAGCTTTCTTTAGTCTACATGCCTCGTGTGACTTAAAATCATGAGAGAAACTCCGTGGAGCATCCATATATACTTTTTTTGCTAAGTCGCCATGAAAAAAGTCATTCTTAACATCAAACTGGTGAAGAGGCCAATCTAGATTTGCTACAATGGAAAACAGTACTCTTATCGTATCCAACTTGGCTACTTGAGAAAACGTCTCTGAGTAATCAATACCTTAGGTCTGGGTATACCCTTTAGCCATCAGTCTAGCCTTATATCTCTCTATCATGCCATCTGCCTTCCGCTTGATTGTATAGACCCATTTACATCGTACTAGTTTCTTCCCTATAGGCAATGTACATTTTTCCCATGTACCATTTTTTTTTCAGAGCATCCATCTCAGTCTGTATTGCTTTACACCATTCGGGTTTCTCCATTGCTTCTTCCACCATTCTGGGAGTATCTTCTACATATAATTCTGCTGCAAAAGATTTGGCACCTTCTGTCAAGTTTCCTCTAACTAGATTTGCTACAGGATATCTGCTTGAACCAGGTTCATGTTCTGATATGTATCTCTTCAGAGGTATTCCTTGTGTACTCCTAGGTGGAAGCATATATCGTGGTAATGGATCATCCCATGTTGTCTCATTTTATGCATTTTCATGATTAGCAGCAGTAGTAGTAGGAATAATACCATAATCTGAGCTACTAACCTCATGGATATCAGTAGAAGGAGATCGAGAAGGTGTGGCATTGACTGGTTCGAACTGTACTACATTGGCTGGTAGCTGCTTACTGAATTGAGGTGACAATGTACCACTGAGCAACCAATCCAGTGGTTCTCTCCCTTGTCCTTTCTCCCCCTAAATCGTGGATTGGGTTGTGCCTGAATAAAAATACTAGGTCTCTAGAAAATCACATTCCATGGTAGTATACACGTGCCTGGTGTTTAGATTATAGCAGCAGTATCCTTTTTTATGAACTTCATATCCAACAAACACACATTTCTCAGCACAATGGTCAAATTTAGTTTAGTCTGTCTTAGGAATGTGAACAAACACAGACCATCCAAAAATATGGGAGGAGAGTGTTAAAGCTGTTGGAACTTGTGTAAGATCAGCTAAGGTTTGGATTGGAGTGTGAAAATTGAGAATTTTAGTTGGGAGGCGGTTGGCAAGATAAGTGGCAGTAGTCGTTGCTTCAGGCCACAAATAAACGGGGACATGAGATTCAAGCACAAGGGCCCTAGTGATTTTCAAAAGAAAACGATTTTTTCGCTCAGCTACCCCATTCTGTTGATGAGTATTGGGACTGGTGGTTTGATGAATAAGACATTTTTCAGAACAAAAACTTTGCATAGATTTGTTCACAAATTCCCCCCCCCCCCCTATTATCAAATCTAAGGATTTGAATTTTTTTTTTGAAATTGAGTGTGGACTAGATGATAGGAGTGAACAGATTTAGAAAATACTTCAGATTTATGTTTTAGGAAATAAATCCAGGTCATTCTGGTGCAATCATCAATAAATAGGATAAAATATTTGAAACTACTGGATCTAGAGATAGGAGCTGGTCCTCATACATCATAGTGTATTAAAGAAAAAGCATGTTCCACATGAGTATTATTTGGCATAAATGATTGTCTATGGCTCTTAGTAAAAACACATGTATCACATTGTATATTTGAACCATAAAATTTTGGAAACAGTAATTTGAGATAATCATGCGAAGGATGACCCAAACATCGATGCCATAGCCAACTTTGACGGTCCACAGATCCATGAGCCAGCATTGTAGATCCCTATTTAGATACTTCATCGATGTAGTACAGTCCGTTCCGTTCAATGCCACGCTCAATAATCTCCTTCGTATGGATATCCTGCATAACACAAAATGTGGGATACATGAGTACATTACAATTTAATTCCTTTGTAACATGGCTAATAGACAACAACTTGTATGATAGGGAAGGTACAAATAAGCAGTTAGACAATTTCAGTGTAGGTGTTAATTTAACAACTCCTACTCCTTTCACCTGTGTCAGGTCCCCACTTGCAGTCTGAATACAATCTTTTCGCGGGACTGTGCATTTAATAATATCATACCGATGCAATACTTATCGTCGATAATTACCTACGATAGTTTGGTCTTCGGCAATTACCAGTGACATTATCATTGGTAAGTTGGTTGCAATTTCTTAAGAGCCTACAAAAATTCCAATAGAATATACCAATGGCATTGCTAAAATTACCTACAACATTTTTTGTCATCAAATTTACCTACAATGTCCGAAGTGATCGGTAACTTTTTGTGAACCCCTCCCCGTGATTTTTTAGCATAGGATGAATAACATCCAAATGCAAATACAAATAGAGATGAATGCACTTAGTGTGTGTGTGTGAGTCGCCACTTAATTTAATTATTTAAGGGTAAATTAAGAAAAACCCTATGACTCCAGTTTTAATTAACCTAATTATTAGATTAATTTTCCCAATGAATTAAAGCCTAGTCTACGAACCTAAGTTGGGTCCCGAGACCATGTCATGCATTTTAACTAACTATTTTGAATGTTATGAGTTGCAGAATGACAATAGAGCTTTAATCGAATTCCATGCTTTTAGCATTTAATAATGATGAAAACGGAACATAAATGACATAAAGGAATGTGAATGATGTGAATAAGTGTGAATGGTGGAAAATGGTGAAAAATGATGATGGTGAATGA
>CAOGCB012063582.1:0-15433 GCA_948266635.1 Cnidoscolus chayamansa | reverse complement strand
TGGATGGTAGCTTCACCACATAAAGACAACTTAGTGGCAAACCCTATTTATTCCTCATTAGTACGTAATGCCCATCTCTTTTATATGCTCTGCTCTTTCTAGGGTTCCTACATGCTTCCCCACATTGCTAAGTATAAGATTCTATGCTCTTTTCTTTCTTTTTTCCTCCTTCCCTTCTCTCTAATTAATACATTTTCTTTCTGTTTATTATTATTAGTTTCTTGTCCACCTTCCATGCAACACTGCTACTTATTTTTTACGAGTCTTAGCTTGCTTCTTGTTCTCATCTTTTCTCACTCAACCAGTGTATCAAGTACTGCTATATTAGCATTCAAAGACCAACAGTTCTTTCCTTTTTCTTCTTAACTATTTTTTACAAAAACGGATTTTTCGAAAGATTACAGCACCAAAATGACCGAATCACATACATTTTTCTAGTTCCTGGATATTGGAGATCGATCAGTTGCTTAAAATTTATGGTTATGTCCTTTGTCAGTTTAGTAGCTAGCTGGTCTCATTCATCACACATCTATGCTACGCCTTTATAGGTCGAGCTTTAAAAACAATGGGCACCCATGAATTCAATGCTGGTTTTAGGACCAAACTTACTAATTTAAGCCAGTTTTGCTATTTGCTGCAAACAAACAAAGAAATTGGACCCATATATATATATATAAGAAATATAAATGACAACTCATATATATATATAAAATTTTCTCGTGGGACCATTTATGAACTTGTTGTTGAGCACCGTTTCTTGATTTACTTGCCTTCTGCTTTATCACCCATAACAATTTTCCATTCTCGTGGGTGATCTAGGTAAAATACGTACAAGAATCCAATATTAACACGTACCTTTGTCATCTTCCTAAGCAAGTGAACAAAAATTTTTGTTTGTTCCAAGAAATCGATAACTCTCATGAACCTTCACATTCTTTAGGATTATTTTATGGGAAAGGAAGCAAAATCAATGAACTAATTAATCAAGTTGAATTAAAATGCTTCAACCGTCTTATGTACTAAGGGCAAATGAGAAACTTATGAAAAGCCAAAAGCTAAACCATGGGCTCCCATAGATAAGTGGGACTGAAATTTGAATGCCCTTTTGGCTTCATAACAGGTAGCAAAAAACCATAGAGAGGATATCAACGTCATTACAAATCAAACACACTGGGTAAATTCAAAACGGAAACAAAATTACTGGGCGAAAAAAACCAGTTTCAGTTCCTTCTCTCTCTCTCTCTTGTCTCTCAATATGCGAAACCACCCGCTCGGTTTCTTGTGCTTTTGCGGTGACGAGAAGCAGGAGAGGAAGAAGATGGTGAGGAGGAAGATACAGAAGTTGGTTTAATGGCTGCCAGTGAACAGTTCTCTTTCCTCAGGGTCTCCTCCTCGTCCATAAATATCTGCCTACACCTGCACTCCACGCTACAAAAAGCTCTATCTCCTCTGCATATAAGAATATAACCACCCAAATCAAGATTTTAACGAGAAATATCTACACAGTGCCATTAGAAATCACCAACGCTAACAGGAAACCACAGAGGGACTATGAAAAGACAAAAAAAGATGCGTCTTTTGAAGATAAAAAAACAAGACCTATATGCCAATTGATCTAATATCGGCCATGTAAGATCTGAGGATTTAAAAGAAAAAAATTAAAAGAAAAGATAAGTCGTAACAGTAGGACATTAGTTAGGTATTTATTCCTTACTTGTACATGTAGATGTCCTTGGCAGGTAAGAGTTTTTGTCCACAAAGGAAGCAATGCTCAAGAAAATTAGGGGCTGGAAAAGACGAGTAGAAAGATAAAGAGCTCGAAGAAGGCGAAGAAGAAGAAGAAGGTTTATTGATCATCATAGTGGCTTTGCTGATCACCTGTGGGGCTTTCTTGTTAACACCACTCTTTTGAGCCTCTAAAACAACACTTAAACCCACCATCTCTCATTATAATATAAATATATCCTTTAAAATTCTTGACTCCCAGAACAAGACAGCAACAGTGGCTTGCGGCGGTGAGATGAGGAGGAGGGGGAGGAGGAGGAGAGGTGATTGTTTGGTAGAGATGAAGGAGACGTTTTCTGGATGAAGAAGTTGAAGAGGGAAATAAATAGAAGAGAAGAGGGCAGAAAGGGAAGGGGATTGGTGGGTCCATCACTGCAGTAGTCAGGACGATTAGGGTAGCGAACGATTTGACTTGTTGTGCTTTTTAACTGCCACGTACCCCTTCCCTTTTAGTTTCCATTTCTTTTTCTTTTTTCCTTTTCTTGTTTCTTGTTTTGTTTTCTTCTCTTCACTTTGTACGTTATAACTCGGTAATCCCTCCATATTCGCACTCTCGTCCGAGTTTACCACACGCTCCTTTGACTGGTTGTTTTTCTTTTTTTTTTTTTTTTTATTTTATCAGCAAGTTCTAATATCAGAAAGCAAAGTGTAAGCTAATGAAACAAATGATTGAGCAGATAGGCAGCCAATGCCAATGTACAGTATATACACGCATGATTTTGTAAAAGCTAATGGGTGCGAGGCCTCAATCGAAAACTATGTGTATCTTCCAAACCCAATCTCACTCTCTACCTTAACCAATCATATCTTAACACAAACCCCCTCTTTGACTATGCAAGATCATTCTAATAATAATTATATACACAAAACGACACCCAGCCCTTTTGCTTTCATGTCGTTTTCATGCTTATCATCAGCAACTAGAAAACGGAGGTAATTCATTTAATCTTCTTTATTAATTCACTCATGATAAAAAAGAGAGAGAGTTGAGGACACAGGTGTTTGACGAAAGGCGCAAGTAGGAAAAGTTGATGGAGGCGAGCAAGTTAAGCTAAAAAAGTCAGCAAGTAATAGAACGTTAAATGCGATAAGAGGAAAACAAAGAAAGAAAGAGGAGTGCTTTAACCAGGTGGTACAAACTGGGAACAGGACTACGTGTCCGTGCCTAGAGGCTCTCAGCTCTCTGCTTTTTCCAATTCCAACTCTATTACCAAATTCAAAACTAAAAACAAATTACACAGCAGAGATTCTTTTTTAATAAAGCCGGCGCTCTCACCACCTCCCCCCATGTTGCTTCCTCCTCCTTCCCATTACTGCTTCTTATTCACCATTTTGAATATAATCAGTTTTATTTAAAAAACAACAAGGGATGAATGTAGTGGATTGGGAAGTCCCCAATGATGGTTACCCTGCAACTATGGGGCAACCCTGACCCAAGGGATAGGTGGCACGTTCACAAAGGTGATGATCAAAAAGACCCTCTTAAGTGGGTCCATTACAGCTCATTTGGTCCTACAAATATCCGTTTCATGGGTCCCAACTACTCGGGGCCATTTTGCTGGAGGATTTGAATAAGAAGAAGTTGTTGGGCCACGTGCACATCATGCGGATGAAATAAAGTGGGGTCCTGTGGCCCATTTGAAGTTGACGTGACATGACAGACAGACAGACAGACACTACCTGCTAATATTAATAATCCCACTTTAATTATGTTTTAAATTCTTCATCAACTATCACTTATTTCAACATATAATAAAAAAAGATACTTTGGGGTTGCAACTCAAAAACTAAGATTTCATACTCTTGAAATATTCTGCAAGAGGCTTGAATGATTGCAGCCCAACAAAGGCTATTAGGTTGAGGTTGGAGTAATGATGGGCCTATAATGGATGTATCTATCTTTATTTCTGACTTTAGTTGCCCCACCTCACATCTTTCATTTTCCCTATTCAAAAACAATTAATATTTATATAAATGATACCTTTTGGTAAGCCCTTTTTGAGTTGGATGCTCTATTCCCTTTACCCTTGTATATACTTAAAACCTGGTTTTGGGCCAAAGGGGATGAATCTAATCATGAATCCGTATCATCTATTATTATTATTCCATTACTAGTTCATACATGAAGAAATACGTAAGTTTCATTTACATAATAATTTTATTGTCAAACGTTAATTCCTTTTCTAAATCATATGGTTTTCAAATGAAATGGTTCATGAACTTCCAAATGAATCTCATCTGGGTTTAGTCTAAGGAGTTGCAGTAACCAATTTGTCTGTGATACGGAGAAATGGTGAAAACTATATATGGGATTCCCCATGGAAGTTGTAGACGTCACAACCATATGTCTAATGGTATTTTAATTGTCCAGATACATCTGCCTAATTATATTATAATTATCTTCATTATTTATGACAAATCAATCCATTACTTTCTAAGAGACCATTTTTGCACTTGCATGGAATATATAATAAAGGGGATATGGTTGCAATTAATTATTTTTTTTTATATATATATATTGAAAAATATATCCACCTAAACAAGCTGGTTAAATTAACGTATTGTATTATGATAGAAACACATAATGGAATTTAGTTAATAAGAAAGAAAATAAAGTACTTGTGAGTCTCAAAGTCATGTAGAATACGTCATGATCATATATACAAGGTAATAAAATGAGATATTATGGTGGTCCATTTTGCCACAATGGTGGAAACACCGTCACGTTATCTCTTTGATGTGACAGTGTTTAATGAATTCTTGAATCCATAGCAAACTCATAGGCCTCCTCCTCCTCCTTCTTCTTCTCTTCAGCTCTGCAGGTATACTTACACGTCCATATGCCAATGAGTCTGCAAAGATGCACATGCTTATTAAATTTTAGAGGAAGTAGTACACGATTTGTTTTGATGCATGCCTTTCTTCGATGCAATATCCAAGCTCTCTTTTATCATTTCATGGCTTTGCCTTCTTTTATTTATCAAAAATAAATGATTGTTTTTTTTTTTTTCTTGAAATAGGTTATGAAGTTATAGGATTATATATAACATACATAAACTTGATATGTTATAAGGACTAGAGGAAACGATCTTTATTGTTTGTTGATAATATAAACTACTAAAAGAAAATAAATCTCGTAAATAATTATATATAGGAATGAATTAATGAAAAAGATGGAAAATAGTAAAAGATGGCGAAGAGTTAGAAGGCAACAATCGACATGGGGTCATAAAAGAAGCATCTAACAAGGTAAATAATGGGCAGCCTTTGAATAGAATAAGGATGTAAGAGATAGGAGCACATTATATAGGAAGAGAAAAGGAAGATAAGAGAAGGACAAAAAGGAGAAAAGACAAGGCAAAGGGGAAACACTTACAATATCACCTTCAACAAATAATGAACATAATAAGTGAGGTTTGAAGTTTTGTCCTATTTAATGTTGCAATTCATTGGTTTGTTCAAATTATATATATATATATATAAGATTTTGAATCGGACCTAACAAAAATTAATTTCTTCTTTTCAAAAATCAAACCACCCCATAAGATTTCTTTAGTCCCAAAAACCTTACCCCTTCTTCTTCTTCATCAGATTTGAGTGTGTGGTTTACATGTGCTAATTCGTCAGTGGTCTTCCCTACCAAGTGTTTTGCCTTTAACGACTCTCTTTCCCAATCTGTCTTGTATACCACCGTCAAGATTGAGACTACACATGCTATTTGAGCCGCTAGAAGTCCATAACATAGACCCACGAACCCTAGTTTCCAAACAAAGCATAAGACTATGGCCACTGGTGCCCCCACCAAGTAAAATGAGTAAAAGTTGATCCCTGCCCCAACTCCTGGCCTTGCACTTCCTCTTAAAATCCCACAACTTGTGGTTTGTGGGCAATTTGCTAGCTCACATAATCCAATTATCGGCAGTACAATCATACTTAGCTCAAGAACTTCTCTGTCCTCTGTAAAAACACTCCCCCATGCTTCTCTTCCTACTGTCGTCAATACCAACCCAAATAATGAGCTTAATAGCGCTAGTCCTATAGCAACTGCCGTCGCCAAGCGTGCCTTTCCTGGTCTGCCTGCTCCCAGCTCGTTGCCTACTCGGGTTGACACTGATGCACTCAGTGCTGTTGGCAATGTGTACATGAGAGATGTGGTTTGGATTACTATAGCCGACGTCGCCAGGGCCACACGAGGCTTTGATAAGTATCCTGCTAGAATTGTCATGAACTCATACCACCACCACTCTAAACAAACAGCCACGCAACTTGGTATGGCCAGTCCAAGTAGAATTCCCCATTCTCTACCCAGTGAAGAAGAAGTTGAATATGGCGGCTGTGATGGTTTCGGTGGCGGTGATAGGGGTGTGTACAAAGGCTCCTCATCAGGGACAGGAGTGAAGTACATGTAACATGATAGGAATAAGAGGGTGTTAAGATTAGAGATAAAAGTGGAAATTGCAATTCCAGGTACCCCATGACGAAGAGTGAAGGATAGGAATATGGTGATAGGGAGGTGTAGAACAGTGGAAATCAAAGTGCACCACATTAATGGCCATGTAGTCCCTTTACTACGTAAATATATGCGTAGAGGGTGCTGGAGGCCATTGACAATGAGATCTGGGATGGAAAAACGGCAATATAAACTTGCAATTCGTGTTATGTCAGGATCCTGATGGAGGGCAAGCATGAGGGGTTCAAGGTTCACCCATAGCAATCCAATAGGTACGGAAGCTAGGAGTAGCATCACGATTGTTCTTCGTAGAGTTAGAGATGCTACTGACAGGTTCCTCGAACCAAAAGCTTGGCTGCAAAGTGGCTCCATGCCCATGGCCAAGCCTGATAAGACTGAATAGCCTGTGATGTTGGTGAAACCGATAGCTAAGGCTCCACCGGCGAGCTCCAGACTTCCTAGCCTTCCCATGCAGACAACTAAGATCATGTTTTTGAGATAACCCAGCAAGCTCATGGCTGCTATTGGGAAGCCTAAGTCTGTCATTTTCTTTAGTTCGTCCACCACCTGCCAAAGAAAGAAAAAGAAATGAAAATGAAAAACTAGTGTGAGAATGAGAAAATTTACGAGTATTGAGAAGATACGGTGGTTGAGTTTTATACCTCTGGCATGGTCGGGTACTTTTGGGAGCTCTCTGTAGCTAACATCTTTATATTCCTTTTGCTATTATTAAATCTTGATTTCTTTCCTTTTGCTCCTAAGGGTTTTGAGAGTCAGCAACTAAGCAGAGATATTTTATTATATGCAGAAGGTTTGATATGATGGTGGGATCTGAGTTAGATAGCTTGGGAGAGGAAAAGAAATAGGTAGAGTCTAGAGAGAGCAAATAAGAGTAAAGGAAGAGTGAAGAGTGAGGAGATATTTATAGGTGGGGAGTGGAGGATTTTGGTTAGTCGTTGAGTGTCTGGATGACAAGGCTTGTACCAGAGACCTTAAAGCTCACAAACAAATGTTGAAGTTGTGTGAGTACGAGTGTCCAATTGCAAAGATCATGTATAATAATAATAATAATAAATAAACCTTATTTTAACCTTGTCATATACCGAAGCTGTCTTCTCCTTTGTCATTTTCCAAATTAAACCCAACATATCCTCTTACTCTTCGGAATTCATCATATCCTTAACTCACTCTCCCTCTCAGAAAAAATAAAAGAAATGACCCATCTTTGTTAATCACAGCTATTCTTAACTCTGCTTGTGTATTAATATATGAATGAAATTTATTATAGAGAGAGGGGAAATGGGTGAGAACAATTTGTGTCAATTCTTTTGTGAATAATAAAAGAAAGATTAAATGATTTTGGGAATGAATCATTTGAAATAATATATATTGACGAAGATATGCAAAGTAGGGTTGTTGGGTAGTGAAAAAAATTAGGTAAGACAGAAAGTAAGGATTCTTAGATCCTGGTAGAATCTTGAAAACATTGTTGGTATCAGGTCAGCTTTTTGTAATGAGGGGATGGCATGGAAGGTGAGTCCCCATCACAAACAGAGTTGAAATTTAGATTGTATCGGAAGCAAAAGTCCATTTTATTTAACATGTTTTTTCCGATGGATCCAAAATCCCCTCAGCATTTAGAATTGATCAAGCACGTAGCTTGTCTATTAAAGCCACTACAGCCAAACTTCCTTTCTATATCCATTTCCATATTTCTTCTTTCATAAGCTTGATTTTGTTCAAGAAATTAATTGGGTTTGGAGATCTCTTTCCATCTTTAAAAGCCTCAATTATATATGACTTCTTCAATTAGTGTAGGCCTCACCCCCCCCATCAACTAACGCTTACTGATCCAACTTTATATTTTAATTTTCTTGTGCTAAGCTACTTATAACTGTAATTGAATTTATATATATATATATATATATCACTTTATATTTCTATTTAGCAATGTATGCAATAATCTACATGTTTTTTTTTTCACATCCCATTTTAAATTCATAGTACGCTCTTCCTTCCATCTCCTTATACATCTTTTAATCAAGAATGTACAGACCCTTGTTTCTCTAGACAATTAATTACCAAGATACAAATGTCTTAAAACACTTCAGCAAGACTTTCTCGAATCAAACTCCTAATAATTAAGCCAGAAATATCTTATAACTAATTGCTTTGCTTTCCACTAAAACCAAAGAGTGCACAAAGATCTATAGACGTTAAGCTAAATGATAAAGCTAAAAAAGCAACACTAACCATGAAAATTATGTTGCTGTCGCACTTACATGGAACCATGCATGTGCATCTAGTTACACCAAATGACCAAAGGAATCAATCTTTTCCACAATAATTACACCCACTTCCGATCAATAAATATTGTGTACAAATTGCATTTCAATCACTTCCTTTTTTTTTCCCCCTTCCCTATCACGTCTAAGATGTGATTTTATACCTTCCTAACCAATGACATATCAACAGATAATGGTAGTTAGCAGAAACGATACCGTAGCCAACAGTCACATCTCTAATTCTTTTCATGGGGTTCTTTCACGAAAGTGCTATGGATTTGGGGCCGATTGCTCAAGCTTTGTGTATGAAAGAACTCGAACAACAGACACTTAGCTTCTCCCTCAATGCGTGACAAAGACTAGTGTATCAACAATGCACACTGAGCTATATATTATATGGGGATATCCAAATAACCAATCCCATTACAGATCTCTCAGTTGACATTTTCTTATGTTTTTGCATGCCCCACTTGTATGAGTGTATATATATATATATATATATAATGGTTGCTGCATGCTGGGTACTGTCTTTCTTGAGCATTACAAGTCAAACTTGAAGCTCAATGAATGGGATTTAGTGGATCTTATAGTGTAAAATATGTAATCCCTCGTTGTGGGGGGTCCATGAGCTTGATATTTCTTACTAGATTTAGCACTCAAACCCTTTTTGTTCTACTTAGTCAACATACTTTGCTATATTTTAAATCCTAACCATGATGGTATATCTATCTACTAACTCGTAGTGGAGAGAATCAACTTCAACCAGATTTGTCCAGATTATTTGGTCTTTTTGTAGCCTGCTAGTGCCAAATACTAGAGGTAGATCTTCAAGTCAAAAGGCAAAGATTGGTGTGCCCAAAAATCTTTAGACCCAAACCTGCTCGCAACAATATTCAAATCGCAGGTTGGACAATTTGCAAATTGCATATGCATCGTGGGTTTTGCTTTGCTTTGCTTCGCCACTCACTTGCATTATGCCCATGGTTTTGACTTTTAAAGAATGTCTCTTGGAGATATGTCATAGGGAATCTTGTTCCAAACCGTAAGGACACAACATAATTGAAGCTTGGCATTTCTTTTGAATATATGCTATAAATGAATCATAGCAAATTCCCTAAATGATTTGAGTTCATTATTATCTAAACCCCATTTTCTTTTATTAATGCTCAGTGGTCTTGATTTAGCTATGACACGATCTTTTCTGTATATGTGTTTCTGGAAATGTGAAAATCTTTTAAGGATTTTCCAACATTTCCTATATCATTGCATTAATATGTGCTTGTTGTCATAATGATAATCATACAATTAATCTGAAATTTTGGACCTCAAATGAATCAGGTACTTGGCATTACGCATCCAATTCCATTTGGTGGATTAGGACATAGTAAGGTGGTCAAAAGATGGACAGATATTTTGGCAACGAGTAGTCTATTCAAATTTAGTTTTAAATCATTATTGTAACCAAAAAAGAAAGACATTATATGGATATGATCAACGGCCTATATTTAGTTTGTCAATGGATAAATAATTTCAAAACCAAACCATGTTTGGTCTTTTCAAATACCAAATTGGACAGCAACATATGACAGCTCCTATTCAAGTGGGCATTAATGATTTAGGCAAAGTAATTTCCCTATCCATTTTCCTTTGAAACTAAGCTAAAAAAGCAATCCAAAACCAAGCACCTATATATAATATGTTAACACAATATCATAATCTACAAGGAATCATGGTGTTTCATGTTATAAAGGAAATAAAATAGTGTCTTATGACATTTCACCTAACGGAGTTTGGATACATGTAAATCTCTTTTTATGGGAATAAAAATGAAAACAGCCTAATAAACAAGTGGATCATTAATGAGAAGATTTGAATCACCATTTACATGATATGCAAACCCATAAAATATCTTAACATTTTGGGAGAAAATTGGACAAGAAAAGCTTGATTTTGATGCAAAAGAAAAGAGAGAAATAATATATCATGTGATTATCATATGGGTTGGAGGGCACATCAACATGTGAACCTAAAACATATCAAGGCCGAACTTATCCCATTTCCATGGAATCCAATAACCCATAAATGAACATTTATTTATTTTATATATAAAAGTTAGTACTCATCTTGCTACTTATATTTTGGTAAGACCACCTAACTTGGCTTTCTCTATAGAGAAAGCTAGCTCTTATATAATCAGAAAATTAGGTATTTGTACTTTTTGATGGATAATGGCCACTTGGGTTCCAAAATTGGATGGGCTTCTAATCCACAAGGCCTCTTGTTTTGTTGTTTGTAGATCAGTTTGAGAGGAGGGTCCCTATAGCTTTAGGTGGTGGGCTTAGCAGCCTCCCCACAAGTAGGGATGGCCCCCCATCTCACTACCCCTACAACAATTTTACCCTACTAAGTTTTATTTAATAGTTACGGCCCAAAAGGACAAATGATTAGGCTCCGGAGAAGAAAGCTTGGATCAGTTGGGACAAGAACTACAACCTTTGAAACCAGCAAATAAAAATAGAGCTCAATTTCATGTAGACTTTTAACTTTTTTTTTTTTTTTAAATTTCTAAAAGTATTCTTAAAATATAGATCGTAAGTGGAAGAGCAAATTGATGAGTTGGTTAGGTGTGTTGTTGGGATTAATTGATTAAATATTATAAAATTTTCAATCAACAAGACCATGGCAATTTTGAGGCAAATTCTGTCAACAAGTTTACAATTTCAATTTTATTATTTGAAGAGAGTTAGAAGTGATTAATGTCCTTGCAAAAACAATAAAAGATGATAACTTTGACAACTTTTATCAAACAAGTGTTGTGCTTATCACAGATATATTAAGATCTGGATGTGATTGGATAGGAAGTTGGTAAATAATCTAAAAAACCAAGGTCGACTATTCATTGAAGAAAAAACAAAATTTGGCAAGCACAGCCAACCTATTTGTAACTCTTACATTGATTGTTGATTGAAACTACCCATGCTGAATCAATTTTCTGTATCCATACAGCAGCCAAAACGACAAGAATGAAAATTTCCCACCATAGATAGTGACATTTTGATAGCATCTTTTTCTGCAAATATATATCTCAATGAATGATATTACTTGATTTTTCTTTTCCAATTTGCTCTAGAATATGTTCCAGGAGTTTTCTTTTTCTTTTTATTTGAAAACGAAGGAATAATATATTGTAGGAGACCAATTTATTGGTTTGGCATATAAAAGTACAAGGAACTATGTAACTACAAAGGTAGGATAATTATGCTACACCTAAATTATTTCAACAACATCGGAGCAGGCAAGCTCTCATATTCACGTTTCTTAATAAGTCAACACCTTAATAGATAAGATAGCAAATCAGAACTTCTGAAAGAAATCATAAATGTGCTTAGTGACCTCTTCAGGCTTCTCCTGGGTGAGGAAGTGGGCAACTCCTTCCATTACAACTACTTCCTGCAACAATGGTACATCTCTTTTGAACCCACCCTTCTCTATATAATCCTTGTTACCTAGAGAATTGTAGGTAAGGTCCTGATCACCAACAACAAACTTAACAGGTACTTTCACTTGTGCCCCCGTCCAAGGTGCAGTGAGTTCCCAATTCCTGCAAATAAAATTGTAAACAAGAACAATCAAGCTAAAACTGGAGAAGGTTCAAAGAAGAAACTAAAGTTGGGGTGCCAATTAAATTAAGAATAAAGATAGTTCATAATTGGAGTTTCAAATAAAGTATTGAAGTTAGTATTCCTTCAGAAACAATCATATCAGTATATAAGACTTTAGATGGGAAACATACAGGTCAAAATTCCTGTAATAGTTCAATCCTCCAGTGAAGCCTTTCTTCTCAAATTTGCTGGTGTAATACTGCACATCTTCCTCTGTCAGCCAAGAAGGCAACACAAGGGGCTTTTCTGCAGGACGGCTAAATGTTTTGCCTTTAGGAAAGAAAAGAGGACCTGGATAATTGTATGTTAGAAATTCCTTCACAACTCTCTCTGTACCAAGCTCAGCAAACTCAGCTTCTATATCTCCATACTCCTACAAAAACAACCACGCACTCAATCAAACCACCTCCTCCCTAAAAATCCATTCAGATTCAATTGGTAATTATCACACTCTTTGGGAAAAACCCAATTAGAGCGACTCCAACTAATGCAAGTACTCAAATGGCGGTAATGGATTCATTCAAAAGATTAAAGAGATTGATTATTTCAAATCATCTAACGTTCATGTAAACAAATTGCATAATTGGCTCAGATCTGCCCACCTGGTGCCTAATTAATGTAAAAATGATGAACACTCGTTTTTTTTTCTTTTTATTGAAAAAAAAGGTAGATTCAAGAGATAAAGAGTGTATTCAAGAGCAAACCATTCATGAACCTGAATTCTGCACATATAGTAATCATCACCATAGACGGCTCTAACCATATCTGTAACTTTCATCTTTCGGTTTCTAGGAGTAAAAGTGACGCTCAGGTTGACCAAAGCCTTGACTCTGTCAGGTCTAAACAGACACAAGAACCACGCCATGTAAGCGCCCCAGTCATGACCCACAACAAAAACCTTCTCCTGGTGGGGTGCCATAGCGTCCAGGAGTCCGATTAGATAGCCGACGATGTGGAGGACCGTGTAGCTTCTCAGATCAGAAGGCGCGTCGGTGTCTCCGTAGCCTCTCAAATCCGGCGCCACTGCTCGGTAGCCCAGAGAAGCTAGTCCCACCATCTGGTGGCGCCAGGAGTACCATAGTTTATTTTTATTAATGTCTCAGCTCCCACGTGGATGACTCAGCTCCAACGTGGACAAGCCACGTCAGCTTGTTGCTGGGAAACCGACTACGGCAGGTAATGAGACTACGGCAGGTAATGAATTTTTATGTTACAAAATTCAAAGTTCAGGTATTTTTATGTTACATTTTGAAGTTTAAGGACCTTACTGTTACAACACTTAAAGTTCAGGTATATTCTGTAATATTTACCCGATAATATAGGGTTGTTAGTTATTTGTTGTTTTATATTTGCACTCTTCATCCTAAAGACTTGTGTTCAACTGTGAATTGCTCTCGAATGGCATAAATAGGTTATTAAGTTTCACAAGAAATTTGTTGATTAATTAAAAAACGAGATATGAATAGATGTGAAAATTAAATAACCATAAATATCGCGGATGTAATTAGAGTTGTGCAATTGATTAAGGAAAGACATGAGCTATATAAGAGAGGGATTGTCTCGCATGAAGCTAATAGTTTTGTTATCAATCTCAAATCCTCTCGTATTTTGGAATTTCTATTCACTTGAAATCTACTAGTATATTTAATAGTAATACTACAAATAAGTCAAGAGGTAAAAGAAAAACAAAAGAAAGAGTTATGTTATTACTACAACGACTGCTTCAATTCATGGCATCGATGTATACGACCTTAACTCTTGATCGTAAAATATATAATAAATGACAATGAAATAGTTTTGAAAATTTCTTTTCATACTATATTTGACACTGAACATCTGGAGACTATTTATACTTCATTATTGCAAACAAGGATTTATAAATGAGAGAGGATCGGTACATAATAGTGGCATGACAATGTTCAATATGCTAAGTATGCAGAAAACAGGACTATCAGTTAGCTATTTATTGCTTTATATCTCCAATTAGTAGATCCTTGATTATGAAGGTTTTGTTTCTATTCTTTCCTTAGTGTTCAAAGGTGGATATGCTCGTCTTCTTTCCAATTGCAATGTTTTGTTCAAATTTTAGCTTATAAATAATTATAAATAAAATGAAAAATTATTATTTTATCTATTATATCTCTATCTTATCTTTATCTTGTGGGCTAATATTTTCATTTTCGCTCTTTTTTCGCGGATTAATATTTTCCTTTTAATTCTTATCTCATCCATCGTCTTTCTTAAATATCATGTTGCCAATTAACATTCTCTCTTTCAAAATCCTCCTCCCATAAATTCTTGTAACATAAGAATTTGCCACATGTGCATATGAATGGCAAGAGTTGTACTTTCTTTACTGTAGTTTCCCTGAAATGTTGGAGGTTCGACCATTAATGAGATGTGTCTATTTTTTGTTCTTACTATGCTATTGATGAGATATTGATCAGAATCTCAAACCAAAAAAGATGATAACCCTCAATCCTAAGGGTCCTCTCATTCTGGTCCGACAATGTAAGAGGAGAGGTAAATTACGGTATATGGTAGCCTCTTAGATGGGAGGTTCAGGGGCTCAGTGCGCACAAAGAGCCCATTTAGAGAATGAAATTCTCACACTGCCGCTGCCGGAACTCGAACCTTGGCTCTTTGATACCAACTCTGCCATCCGAGTACCAACCGTACTAAGCCCGTGAGATTCTGATTGGGTTTGGAAGATATTATGTCGTGGGTGCAGCAGCAGAGGATACCCACTTTTATTTATTGATAATTATTTATTAATTTAGTTCAAAATTTTCTTTATTTAAAAAAAATGAATATTGAAATATAATAATTTTGTTCTCTTTATTAGAAAACAAAACCATATCCATCAATAATTTAGTGAACTGAATTCTTCTTAATTAAAATATTTTAGAAAGTATTATGGAGTTATTTAATTTTTGAATGAAAAGTAAATTCAAAATTGCTTTTAAACCGAAATAAAATACGGCTAGAAGCTAAAACTAGCCGAAACGAAAATAATTTAATTGTGTGTATTCACTTTTGAACTATCAGTTCTGAAATAAAATTAGTATAAAACCGTTAAAACTACTCTATATAATTAAAATTGAGAAAATTAAGTAATAAATATTGAAATAAGTGATTCGGTATTTTTTTTTTTAAATAAAATTGATGTTTCGAATTTTTGAACAAAATTTCTCTAAGAGTATTTTACTTTTTATCGTATATATATATATATATATATATATATATATATA
>CAOGCB012062822.1:0-12537 GCA_948266635.1 Cnidoscolus chayamansa | reverse complement strand
ATCGAAATTTAAAATTCAAAAATATTATAGGTTTGTGGTTACCATATGAGTCATTTGCAATTGAAAAAATTTATATAATTTTTATTATAAAATATTAATTATAACATATTATTTCAATTTGATTTAAATATATTTAAAATTCATATCTTAATATTAAAATTCGAATTGAATTGAGGTGAATACTATAATTGAAAAATGTTGAATTCTCGTGGTATCGAAATTTAGTATGATTATAATATGTTATAAAATTATTTTTAGTAATAAATTAATAATTTATTTAATATAATATGATTAGTAAAAATACTATTTTATTAGCAGTTAAATTTAATTTTGAATTAAATTTAATTTAAAATTAATTAAAAAAACTTGTAATTTATATAAAAATATTAATTTAAGTAAAAGAAAAATATACTTAAAAAATAACTTTTTATTAATGTGAAAGTAAAATTTATAAAAGATGCATAGGAAGATGGAGTGTGAAGTAAGTTTATCTTTCATGGTTGTTAGCAAGTTAAAAACTATATCTCTTTCGTAACCTATTGATTTTCTTCTATTTATATAATTTTTAGTATAAAATAATTAATTTTAATGAATTGTTGGAATTTAGTTTGATTATATTTCTATTTGAATTTGAATTTTCATAACTATTATTAGGTTTATGCGATATTTGGAATCGAAAAATTAAATTGAATCAGTTTGATTGGTTCAATTTTTCAGTTCAATCAGTTTGGTTTGATTTTTTTATTATATATAATTTTAATTTTCGATTCAATTTGATTTTGTAATTAAAAAACAGAATAACCGAACCAAATCAATTTATTAAATAAATCTTAATTATTGAGGTTTTATTTATATTTTCAACTTAAATATTTTTTTTTCAATATTTGATCTATTTCTTTTTTAAAATCAAATAAAAAAGAAAAATGATGGATCGAGCCAACCTATTTATTAAATAACCTTGAGTTAATTGATTTTTATTTATAATTTCAACTCGAACTTTTTTTTAAAGGTTCAATTTATTTTTTTTTAAATCAAATAAAAAAATAATTATTAATCAAACCAATTAATTTATTGAATAAATATTGATTTTATTGAGATTTGATTCATTTTTTCAATTCGAATATTATTTTTTTCAAAAATTTAATTTATATAACAAATAAAAAAAGAAAATAGATTAACCAAACCGATTTTGATTTTTAAAATTTTAAAATTTTGATTTTTTTCGATTTTGAATGGTACATATTGAATGCTCGCCTTTAATTATTACCGGTGGAGCTTTAACTTTATTATTAAACTAGAATGAAGTTGAGCTCAATTTTGAAAAATATGAGTTGACCTTAAGCTATTCAAAGTTGTAACAGCTCGTCATTTCGGACCGCAACCGGCATTAGAATTTCGACCATTCGAAGGTGACCAAAACCCTAACAAACCGTAAACATTAACATTTTATAAACATAAACATACATTAACATATAATCTCATGTATAATAAAGAATTTTGGTACAATATTAATATAAGGAATATTTAAATTCATAGTACATGTGTCTTACATTATATTTGTACACATAAACGTGGTGGACATAAGCATAAGTATCAAAATCTTAACATAAACATTAACATGTAGTACATGAGATTAGGACATGTTCTTGTACATTTACTTATCCTAGGGGCAAACAACATCATTACCATTGGGATACGTGCACTCAACCTTTAAGTTCCATTCTTCATGCATAATTTGTAAAAAATGGTATGCGGAGAGGGGATGAGCGAGGGATACAAAATGGGTAAGCTATTTGAATAGCCTAGTGAGAAGATATAGAAAAACATCCATAAAAACATAGTTTTCGAGATCGTGTAATACATCACCTTTAAACATTTCACATAAAGTAATATTGTAGCCATAAATCCCTGGTCAGTTCTAATTGGCAAGCCATTTTCTTAGAACCACCTGAATACCTTATGGGTTAGCAACTTCCCTCAAGTACTCATATGCTCCACAACAGCTCCTTTCGGCCAATTATGGACTTACCATATATATAGCATAACATATAGATCCCAAGAAAATCCTAAGGTTTCAACGTATTACATCCGAGGGACATACCAAATGATCTTTCAAGGGATCTCTCCGTGGGACATAACATAAATATGGGGGACTTCTAGATCACTCAACATTACCGACCATAGATCATGAATAATGCAGTGCAACATATATCGTACATCTAATGAATCAACCTAGGCATTAAAACATCAGTTACATTTTATGTATCGTAAAAGAGTTTGTATCCACTCACTTGGAGACTTTAGCATACTTGACAAAATAGTTTGTCACTAATGTCCCTAAATTTCGGAGTTCAATTCTTTATTTTAGACTTCGGATTAGAGACTCAGTATAGACGTAAAACATACTTAAAAACATCCATGTTATCCCTATAAAATATAACATGAACATTACATACTTAATCCAAGCAATTTGGGTCAGAAATTGTTGAACAAGGGACTTTTGGCAATAGGTTCGGCGGTCGAAGGTCACCCTTACATAGATGAAAGTCTCACATGCAACAGCAGGTTCGACTGCCACAAGTTCCTTTACCACTGGGTTAGGCGACCGAAAGTCCAACCTTCGGTTGCCGAAGCTAGACTTTCTGCCTGTTCCTGAGTTGTTTCCCTATTTCGGCTGCTTAACCTCCTTTAGGCCGTCGAACTTGGATTTTGGCAGTGGCCAAAACATAGGTTCCAGCACTTTTAACACATCCAAAACTTGCCAATTTCAAATCTACACATTTTTAAACAATCATGTACGTCAACAGCAACTCAACTAAATATTTCTTGAGCACATGCAACATAATCCTCTTCAATTTCATGCATTTTCATTTTCTCCATAACCTAACATTTGATTTCTTTTATCATTTAACATGCATTTTATTCTAACATTACTAACATGTATTCTAACATCATTTAACTCATTCGAACATGATACATTTGTCATTAGTTCATCATTTGGTCACTTTGACCATTTTGCTTTTAATTCTTCCTTTTAAC
The DNA here is from genome assembly GCA_948266635.1 of Cnidoscolus chayamansa. NCBI lineage: Eukaryota > Viridiplantae > Streptophyta > Magnoliopsida > Malpighiales > Euphorbiaceae > Cnidoscolus > Cnidoscolus chayamansa. The sequence goes on along the minus strand of CAOGCB012062822.1, from coordinate 9,498 downwards.
CTAATTTCTTCCTATTCTCATTTGCATGCATAATTTACATCAATTAGAGCATTTAACTTGCCCAGATTAAGACCTTAAACTGTATGGAACTAGGTTTGAACTTCCTTATTCAAGTTCTGCCAAGTTCCCTCTCTCCTTTTTTCCTCTTTGCCTTCTCTTACTTTCAATCTTTCCTTTAACTTCCTACTTAATTCTTACTTAGTTCTTCTTGGATTCATTGTTTGTTTTAGAGACTTAGAGTTATCTGTGTTTCGAGAGGAAATGTGGAGAGAGTTTAAACTTCCTCTCTTTTTCGGCTACCTCTACTATTTATAGTGGAGATGGCATATTAGGTTCAGCGGCTGAACCTGATTTTTCAGGTTAGCCCTAGCTAAGCTTCACTTTAGTCCCTCTACTTTTCCTTCTTTTCATTCTAGTCCCTATGTTTTACATTTTAGTCCTTGAACTTTTATAACTTAACATTTTGATCCCTAAAAACTATTCTAGCCCAATTTCTGAATATTCTGTGAATATTTCGATCGGGAATTCAAAATCCGACATAAAAAATGTGTCGGGTGTTACATACTTCCCCCTTTAGGAACATTCGTCCCCGAATGTTCAACATGCTTACATATAACATAGAACATAGTCATGAACATACATCATACATAACATAGAACATAACATTACATCGTATTCATAACATAACATAACGTTTTTACATCATTTACATTACATGTAGGAGAAGTACTTTCTATTCTAACTCTTAGTGGTGAAACAGGTGAGGGTACTGCTGAACCATGGTTTCCCTAGTTTCCCAGGTACATTCTTCAACATTATGGTGGTTTCGCAGTACTTTGACCATAGGTATCTCTTTGTTCCATAGTTTCTTGATCTGTGTGTCCAGAATCCTGATAGGTTTCTCTACATACATGAGATTCTCTAAAATATCAAACTTTGGCCCTTTGAGAACCTTACTAGGATCTGACACGTGCTTTCTCAGCATAAACACGTGGAAAACAGGATGAATCCTCTTCATGGAAGAAGTTAAATCTAGCTTGTGGGTAACATCACTCAATTCTATTTCATAGGGTCCAATGTTCCAAAATAAACTACCCCTTTCATAGGAGATACTTTCAATAATACCATGTCCCCCTCCTTGAACTCTACCTGCTTCCGTCTAACATTAACATAGCTCTTTTGCCTGTAAACTACAATCCTCAGTCTTTCCTTAATTATGGGAATCACCCTGTTGGTGACTTCCACAATTTTGGGTCCAGCCAATGTACGTTATCCAACTTCTTCCCAACATATAAGAGATTTACATTACCTTCCATACAAAGTCTCATACGGAGCCATTCCTATGCTCGAATGGTAGTTGTTGTTGTAAGAAAATTCCACCAACGATAGATGTTGCTTCCAAGAACCTTCAAAATCCAGCACACACATCCGAAGCATATCTTCAATTGTCTGAATGGTCCTTTCAGATTGTCCATTTGTCTGTGGATGGAAGGTCGTGCTAAAATCTAGCCGTGTTCCCATAGCATTCTACAGACTTCTCTAGAACTGTAAGGTAAACTAGGGTCCTCTATCAGATACTATAGATACATGTGTAGCGTGTAATCTGATGATCTTATCCATATAAATATGTTCCAATCTTTCTACTAAGTACCCAGTTCTTACTGGTAAGAAGTGCGCCAACTTCATGAGTCTGTCGACTATTACCTATATTGAGTCACACCTATTGAAACTAACTGGTAGTCCAACAATAAAATCCATAGAGATGTCTTCTCATTTGCACTCTAGAATCGGTAGTGGGTTCAACATCCTTGCTGGCTTTTGGTGCTCCAACTTAATCCTTTGGCACACCTCACACAATGATACAAACATGGCGATCTCCCTCTTCATTGCAGGCCACCAATAGTGTAGCACTCACTACCCAGACCTATGAAGACCCAAGTAGGATGCGCCACTTAATTGCCTTTATCTATTCTCTACCTTGTTATGCATACTTATCTTGTGCATAATTTTTTTATATGAATATTTTATTTTTATAACCTGTTAACTTAATTAGATTAAAAATTGGCAGAGTTTCTCCTATATATAAGGGCCCTCAAACTTGCACTTTTAGACCTATTACAAAATTTTGCAATTTCATCCCAATACAAGCGTCTCATCACATAAAATATGCTTATAGCAATCTAATTCACAAGACCAAACTATGTATTATTTGACTACTTAAAACTCTATGTACATGCCAAAATTTAGTAAATTACATATAGTGTCAAAACTCTGGGTAGACCAGCTGATGTGTTCCTTTGGCTGCTACTACTGCTGTGGATCAGTGGATGAATCTCCTAGTGCCCTACTGTCTTTTACCTGCGCATGGAAACCAACCAATGTACTGAGCTACGTGCTCAGTGGGTATATAAAAAAAACACAACAATATAATGTAGCATAACAATAAGCTTAATATATCATTTAAGGAACTGCATACCAACCATCTTTACAGGTTATGCCTCAAAATTTAACATGTAATCATATAACAGACAAACATGTTTTGCATGTCTTAGTTACAAATGCATGTGTCACGATAACTATATGCAAAACTTTATTTTCTTTTTTTTAGGCTCATGTATCTTATGTTAGGCTCGAATGCTAGATACTGGGAATATAGGCAACCAAGTACAAATGCTAACAAAAACAAGTATTAGGCGCCTAAGCTGTCTATCTATATGGTGAGGCTCTAAATTAGCCAAACTGTTGAGGTACTCATAGTAGCCTCAAGATCAACTATATGGTGTAGTATTGCTAAGAAATATGGCATGCAATACCCTTATGCTAACTCACTCCGATACCCACTAAAGTACAATAGGCCAATATTACCATTTAAAATCTTTTGAATATTTTCTTTACTCTTTTATTTGCCTAACCTACTCCTTAATATCTTTTTGCCTTATCTAAATTAATTCATAACTCAAATCCTCCCAGATCATGTTCATTTTTCATAGACATTAGATTAACATACAATTAAAGGTGTAAACAAAATTTCAGGTTATTTGGAGTCCATTTGGGTGCAAAACACACTACCTACATTTTCTGGTACTTCATGTAGGCTTAACCTGAAAGTCTTAGAGACACATCTCTTTTATTTAATTATTCTGACCAGTTTAGGTTTTATTTTTGACAAAGTGTAAAATATCAAAATTGTAGCCAACATCCTAAATAAACTTCATATAAAATTTCATAATTTTATCTAGTCATGAAGACTTACAAATAAAAATAAAACTGACTACCTACCCTGTACTGAAATTCAATAATCCGGTAGTTTAGACCTTTACCTGTTCTCACTATATTTTCATATCTCAAACGATAGTAGTTGATAAAATAGTACTCTGAACAATTGTAGCCAACATTTACAGTTTTCTATTGGTATATTATTTATTATTTTTGGACATCATTTGCTTCTCCAAAATGGGAACATAATATAGACGTTTTTACTGTTTCTTGGTAACCTATCATGTACAGGGTTATTAATCAACTAAGGACATCTTCCTCTACTATAGCAAACCATAAATCTCCATATTTTCAAATTCAATCATAGTAAGTTCAAGCTTGAATTTCAGGTCACTAAAACATGCTTTAGATCAAATTTAATTAACCAAAATTGAAATACAACCTTAGGAATAACTTGCTGGAACTTCCCTTTGCTCAAATGGTCCCTTGCTTCTACTTGGTATGTCTGTCACCCTCACTCTTCTTTCTTCTTTTCCTCTTCTCTCTTCTGGTTCTTCTCCTTCCTGAGCTCTCTCTCTTTTCTCTTATTTTTTTTTTCTTTTTAAGGTGGCCTAGGCGGTGCTCCATGCCACCTCCTCCTTAGCCACCTCTTCTTCTTTTGTTTTTTTTTTCTTCCGCTTTCTCTTTTTTTTTTTAATTTTCTTTCCCTTTACTTTTCTGTCTACTAACTTAATAATAATAATAATAATAATAATAATAATAATAATAATAATAATAATAATAATAATAATAATAATAATAATAATAATATAAAATTTCATTTTACCAATTACCATCTTGCCTTCTTTCCCTTTTTAACTCCATTTACTTCCTACATTCTTCATGCCTTTAGTTCTTTTGTATATTATGATCCTTTCACTTGTATAACCATTTTTTTCATTAATTCAAATACTTTAGCTTTGCATACATTCATTTATCTATGCATATGTATCCTTGTACACTTAGTTTCATTTGTGTACTATTGTGTTACTTCTAAGAGTATCTCACACTTATTTGTCTCTCTTTTCTCTACTAGGGATTATGTACTTCAAAGATCATGTGTTTTTTATTTGTGTACCACATTGCTCATTCATATTTGCCTACTTGTTTGCCACATCTCATGCATACTTACATGTAAACAAATATCATACCATTTCTAACATCTTTTCATACTTTGGCATGTCATATATATCAAGCACATATCACATCATTTTGCATACTTTCTATCATAGATTCAAATTCTCAAGCATAGCTTAATTAGAAACCTAATCTCCTAGGCCCTAATAACTGTACGTGACAAATATACTTTCTTTAAATCTTGATACATTCTCAGGATGAACACTATAGCGAGCATCATGTGCTTCACTCATATCATACCATTTTTAACATCCTTTCATACTTTGGCATGTCATATTTATCAAGCACATATCACATCATTTTGCATACTTTCTATCATGCGTTCAAATTCTCAAACATTGCTTAATTAGACACATAATCTCCTAGGCTCTAATAAGCGTACATGATAAATAGACTTTCTTTAAATCTTGATACATTTTTGTGGCCCCAGGGTGAACACTCTAGCGAGCATCATGTGCTTCACTCATAATGTTTCCCTTTAATGCAACATCATATGGCACACATAATCTATTCCCAAATTGGAGAATACCTTGGCTGTCATAACTGAACTCATTTCTCCATTGTGTACCGATCTAGTGATTCTGACCAATTCTAGGTCTTCATGCTGTTTCTGAGCCTCAAGAAACACTGGAGTTACCTTCATCTATGCCGTTAAGGCACCATTCTCAGCCATCTCTAGTCGAAGCCCTTCGCCAATCAATTTGTACCACTCTATGACCATTGGTCGTCGTTGTAACACCCCAATTTGACAACTGCCACCACAAACCAACATATATCATTTCCAACATGCTTTGTCCTCACTCACATGCTTTCTGGGAGAGCTAACTTCCCAGAAGGTCACACATCTTATAGTTCTCCAAGCCAAGCACACTTAATTATGGAGTTCTTACGGAAAAGCTCCCAAAAAGGAAAGTGCACCTTGTTAATATAGCTAGTGCCTATCAAATCTCTTAAGCTATTCTCAATTGTACAGTCTCATACTTGCACAATTACTAAATCACTCAACTGTGCAGCCCCATCCCTATACAGGCTTAGGATCCCTCTTTTCAGGTGTGGGATCGGTTCATTCATGTATCCCTCTACCTAGAAGCCTGCCAAAAGTCGCTCCTTGTTCGTGCTCTCTCTAGCACTAATGATCACTTCTCGCCCTCTTCAGTTTCGGGTATTACATGCCTATAAGCTTTCGCTTGGTTCGTCCTTGAACCACACCGTACTAAGAGAGGAACCTGGCTCTGATACCAACTTGTAACACCTTAGTTTGACGACTGCCATCACAAACCAACATATATCCTTTCTAACATGCTTTGTCCTCACTCACATGATTTTTGGGAGAACTAACTTCCCAGAAGGTCACTTATCCTATGATTTCTAGGAGAAATAACTTCCCAGAAGGTCACCTATCCTATAATTGCTCCAAGCCAAGCACGCTTAACTATGGAGTTCTTATGGAAAGGCTCCCGAAAAGGAAGGTGCACCTTATTAATATAGCTAGTACCTATCAAATCTCTTAAGCTATTCTTCATTGTACAATCCCCTACCTCCACAATCTTGAAATCACTCAACTATGCAGCCCCATCCCTACAAAGTCTCAGGATCCCTCTTTTTCGGGTGTGGGATCAATTCATTCATGTATCCCTCCACCTAGAAGCCTACCAGAAGCTGCTCCTTGTCCGTGCTCTCTCTAGCACCGGCGATCACTTCCCGTCCTCTTTATTCATGGGTATTATAGTCGTAGTGTAGTGATGTGAGATAGAATACTCCATGATTTCCAACTAAGGGCATCAGCTACTACATTCGCTTTGCCCGAATGGTACTGTATTTTGCAGTCGTAATCACTAAGCAATTCTACCTATCGTCTCTATCTCAGCGTTAACTCCTTCTGAATCAAAATATGTTGGAGACTTTTGTGATCTATGAAGATCTCACATCTAACCCCATATAAATAGTGTCTCCACTCTTCAGTGCAAATATCACTGCAGCCATCTCCAAATTGTGAGTTGGGTAGTTATTTTTATACTTCTTCAGTTGTCTTAATGCATACGATATGACTATGTCGTTCTACATCAAAACACACCCTAATCCCACTCTGGATGCATCACAATAAATGATGAGGTCTTCACCTATCTTTGACAAAGCTAATATCGGTGCCGTGGTCAACTTCCTCTTTAGCTTCTGAAAACTCTCTTCACATGCATCAGACCAATCAAACCTCTGGTTCTTTTGTGTCAATCATGTCATCAGAGCAACTATATTAGAGAAATCCTAAACAAATCTCCTGTAGTAGCCAGCCAAACCTAGAAAACTTCTGATCTTTGTAACCTTAGTGGATGTAGGCCAATCTGCTACCATCTCTATTTTCTTAAGGTCCGCCTCGATGCACGTTGTGACACCACGTGTTCCAAGAAAGATATACTGCTCAGTCAAAACTCACACTTTGAGAACTTTGCATACAACTATTGCTCTCTTATTGTCCATAGAACCAATTTGAGGTGTTGGGCATGCTCCTCTGCATTTCTAGAATACACTAGGATATTATCAATGAAGACTATCACAAAGTGATCTAGGAACGGTCTAAAAACTCTATTCATGAGATCCATAAATGCAGTTAGGGCGTTAGTTAACCCAAGCGGCATTACAAGAAACTCATAGTGCCCATACCTTATACGAAATGCAGTCTTAGATTCATCACTTTCTGTGATCCGTAATTGATGATAGCCCAATCTCAAGTCTATCTTGGAGAAGCAACTAGCTCCTGCCAACTGGTCGAACAAAATGATCAATTCTTGGCAATGGATACTTATTCTTTACGGTGACCTTATTTATTTGTCTTTAATCTATACATAGCCTTACCGTTCTGTCTTTCTTTCTTACAAACAGTACAGGTGCACCCCATTGTGATGTACTTGATCTGATGAAACCCTTGTCAACTAACTCTACTAATTGTATCTTTAAATCCTTCAATTCTGCACGAGCCATCCTGTATGGCGGGATACAAATGGGTCTGACACCCGATAATAATTCTATCTCAAACTCTATTTCTTTATCAGGTGGCAAACCTGCAAGATCTGCAGATAATACATTGGGAAACTCCCTCACTACTGGCATTGACTCTAGCTCTCTCACATTCTGATCCATTGTCCTAACATAGGCTATAAATCCCTATCACCCCTTCCTAAGCAATCTATGCACCTGCATAGAAGATATCAAACCGATGGGCGTACCTGTCGTGTCCCCTTGAAATATGACGTATGATCCATTCGGTCCTCTGAACCCGACTACCTTCTTCCTGTAGTCCAAGTTAGCATCATGTAGTGATAGTCAATCTATACCTAGTATGACGTCGAAATCTGTCAAATCGAACACCACTAAGTCTGCTGAAAGGCACCTACCCTCTATGAAAACTGGACAACACTGACAGCTCATCTCTACCAATGTCAGATCAAATCTGGGTCCACTAACCTATAATGGACACTCCATTGGTGCAACAATCAACCCAATACTGCTCACCGCCCTTGGTGAGATAAACAAGTGAGAGGCACCCGAATCTAGCAAAACATGAACATGAGTACAACTGATAAGAAGTGTACCTAATATCACTGTGTTTGAGGTATTAGTCTTCTATTGTGTCATGGTGAATATCCTAGCCGATGCCATAGGCCCTCCTAACCGAGCCCCTGAAGGTCCTGCTCCTCGACCTCTTCCTTGACCTTGGCCATATGGAGCCACTACAGAACTCGGCCTAGCAACTGGTAGAGTTGCACTACCTGTACCCATCTAGTGTGTATGTGCTTGTCCTGTCATGTTGGAAGACTCTCTAGAGAAATGACCTTCTTGGCCATATACGTAACATGCTGAAGTCCCAAACCTGCACGGATCCTTATGCAACTTTCTACATCTAGCACAAGTAGATTGGCTCAACTCTAAACTCAATCCCTTTCCCATTCTGAGCCTTAACTTGACCTTATTCCAGAACTTATTCTTCTTGGAACTTTTCTTTTCTCTATGTTCTCCTAGGGTTGCAGCTACAAGAGAGGTGAGACTGAGCCTCCCTGCATCTGTAGCCCTAGGAACTGCTGATGTTCCCTGGCCTGCTGATCGAGGTGACACCACTCCCTTGATAATCGCGCTCACCTCCATCTTTCTGGTAGCATCCACTATGGCATGGAAACTTTCTCTCTCTGCTACCATGATCAGTGACGAGTACCTGCTTATTGGGTTTCGTACATCATTTAAATAAAATTAGACGCAACGAATTGTATAAGAAACCTTCCAAGGATCCATGCAATTCAATTGATTCGATGAAAGGGATATGATTATTTACCTCTTGTAGCGCAGAAACCTTTGGTAATCAGACTACAGGTGCTGCTCGAAGAACGACCACCCTCTACTAGTATCCACACACGAATGATTGTGAATGAACAGTGCAGAGAGCTAGCTCCTTCGATTGCGTTTAGGGTTTCAATATTTTATTTGGTGTTTTTCACAAAAAACAACTACTGCCATAAAATAATAAGCGTAAGACCTCTTTTTATATCTGTCCACTTAACCCTAAGTTAATCGAATTTGTTAGGGTTAAGTATCAGATATTTGTATTCTAATCAGATACTTAAAATCCAAAAGGGTCAAATTAAACCCAGTACGTTCAATACATTATAGTGTGTAACCCAATAGGTTTATATTATGTTGGTAGTGGGCCAATCCCATTGCAAGCCCACAAGTCATAAGCGGCCTCTAGCAAGACATTATGACTACCTAAATAATATAAAATCAGTAGTCTGATATTAACCTAATTAATAAAACATGTCATAATCCTTTTGTCACACGATATCTAGTTTGATCATAAGTCATGGTCACTGTCACACTTATATTGTCCAAACATGAAGTTTCTCGTTGACTAATAAAATCAAATGACATTAATCACTATATCAATTCATTTCAGCATGACCATGCATTTCTTAGTCCAACTTATCGAGGGGCCCATAAGATATCTCTCTCATAATAGAGGGACAAATTCTATCTTGATTATTCACTTTCCTCCACATGATTCTCATCATGTTCAATCACAACCTTTATGATTATCCGATTAAAGATAACGTTTGATTATGT
>CAOGCB012060993.1:0-11745 GCA_948266635.1 Cnidoscolus chayamansa | reverse complement strand
AGCTCTTCAAATCGATTATTAGCATCATTTACAACTGGGGAGTGGGACAATCTAAAGCCAGTTTTGCAAAACCCATTCCAGCTTTTGCAGATTTTTTACCAACACATTTTGGAGCTGCCAATCTCAGACCGTGTCTTGTGCGGTGGATTAAACCTCTTTCGGGTTTCTATAAGTTGAACATTGATGCTTCCTTTACCCCTCATCAATCTGCAGGCGGTGCTCTTCTTCGAACAGATTCTGGGCTCTTTATATATGGGCTGTCATTTGTTTATGATGCTGCAGATGCCTTTCAAGCAGAGTTGCACGCTCTTCAAGTGAGTATTCGTTATTTTTCAGAGGTTGGCTTTAACAATATTCAAGTAGAAGTTGACTCCATGGCTTTGGTAAATCTTTTATCTTTTGGTCAACATTTGCATCTCAGCTCCAAGATTGGCGTGACAAAACAGGTTCTTTTGGAAAAATCATATTCTATTCATCATGTTCCTCGTGAAGGAAATCAAGCTGCTCATTTTTTAGCCTTCAATAGTCGTTTGCATAAATGTAATTTTTTTCCTTTAAATCATTTGCTGAATTGCCTTCATTTATTAAAGGCGTTCTGCTTACTGATTGTATGTATCCACACATTCGATATCAATAAAAAAAATATATATATATAAAAAAAAAAGTTTCACAATTTCAGTTTTACCTTGTTGGCATTATGACTCTGATGTTGTCACTTGTCACTCTGAATTTTGAGTTTTTGCTAGGCAGAATTTATGAAATTTTGTGCTAATGAAATTTATTAGCAATGTGTGCCTTCTATTTTGGGTTGGTGGCTATGTACATTGTATGGTAGTCAATTTTTGAGTACCCTAGAGTTAATACTGTTATCAGTAAATATTACTTTACTTGATCTGTGGTTACTGCACTAGTCAAATCCTTTCATGATGACTAGTACTATGATGAATGATCTCTTTCTTTGGGTGCAGTTCAAAATTCTTTATGATTAGCTTGTAGTTGAATATCGATAAATTTCTCACCCTGTGCTTAGAATGTCTTTGAAGGTTTCGAAAATTTTTGTTGACAAAAATGTTGCATTTAGTTGGAAAAAAGAAATAGTAATATTGTTTTTGAATAGCTGCTATTCTTGTTAAATTTTGTGAGACAAGTAATGCCGATATTTCATATTCCTATAGTTAGTGTCCAACTAATGTCCTGCTAATTTTCACGCCATTAACCTAGTGAAAGTGGTGAATGCAATTGTCAGATATTGAGCCTGTTAGAATGTGTGCATATATGGTTACAGTCGCATGTCTGTAATTACAGAATCTCGTATTAAAAAAACTGCTTTAGTGCTTTTTTGAATTGAGAGTATTCCTTTATTTTCTGTATGTGGGGGTGTTACTGTGGGAGGTTTACTCTTGTTATCATTCTTAACCCAAGGTAAGAGCTTTCTTTTTTTCATTTATATGTGAAGTACACACAACACTTTCTTATTGGATGACGATGCAGTCTGCATGATCTAATTGATGAAAACCCAGGTGCGTGATGAATTGTTTCTCTTCAATGCTTCTTCTAATGTGATATATGTAAGCATGAAGCTTGGCGTACAGAGAAAGGAAGAGTGATTATTCATTTATTCCTAACGGCCAGCCCATACATACCTAAGTCCTTATGGTTGCGATTTAAGCAATACCACATTAATATTTGCTGATGAGAAAGGGCACTCGAAGATGGGTCCTGATGCAGGCCATTTATGGAAGCTGCATTGCATCTAGCACTTAGTTGGATGAACAGCATCTCTTTAGCTGGACAACTCTATGAAGTGGTAATGAGATCCGATGTTTTGATTCTGGCACGAGTAGCTGGTGATTTTTTTGTTTAATCGAAAGTGACTTGAATGACCTGCGAACTCTTTATATAGGATTGACTGTGAAGACTTCACAGGCTCAGTCCGATAAGTCTTTTTACTGAAAGAGACTTGTGGTACTGTTCATCTTTTTTATACAGCTAGCTAAATCAATCAAAACACGGAAATCATATGCATTCCGTCTCCAGAATTCAGATTATTAGTTACCTTTTTTTATTTTAGTATATAAAAATTTATAATATTTTTAAAATATAAATAAGTTCAAATCTATTCAATTTAAATAAATTTAATTATATTAATTACATAAACATTCAGAAAAATTTAATTATAATTTTAGCATAACTCAAAATTAAAAGAATCTTCCACGTGTAATATCCTTCACTATTTAACACGTGAAGACAACTTCATCAATCTCCCACCCCCTAAAAGAGAAACACCCGAACGACGTCGTTGCAAAAACTGAACACCCGCCTAAACCGCAGCGTAACGAGTATAAATACCCGCCGTTTTCATCAGAAGCTCTCTCGTGTAATCTAGCCTCGTACGCTTCCGCGATCTTTCGTTTTCTTCTTTCTCGCTACTTCACAGCTCCATCCGTTCCCTTCTATCCCTCTTCGTCTCCTCTATCTGTGCTTCTGAGATTCTTCAACTTCATCATCTCAATTCTCAAGGTAACTAATTCCTCTACGTGCTCTGTTGTGTTGTTTTTTGGAGATATGTATGAACTGTTTCTATAGACTTGCATGAAGATTTCTACTTGGTAACCCTAATTTTAATTCAGCTATCATTGGATCTTCAGTTTTCCTAATTTTATCTTCATGATTGTGTTTACTTGCGTTTTACGTTTTTTTTTCCGTTCTCCTATTAGAAAGATAATACTTTTCTTTTAGACGTTGAAACCCTGAGTAGTAATTTGATGAGCTTAGCTTTCCTTTTAGGAATTTGATTTTATGGAACTGTTTAACCATTTTACTTAACTTTAAAACCTTTTGCTTATTAAGTAGTACATCTTATAACTTTTGAATTTTCTGCAAAAGTAATAGTTAGATAAAAAACAATAATATGAGAAGTTACTTGTTAATTTCCAGAAAAGAAGAAAAAACGTTGTTTTTTCTCATTTTTCTTTTGAAAGTGCAAAGATGATAAACAGCAAGCTACCCAAAGCTTTAGTTATTATTTCTAAATTTTCTTTTGATAATTTAATGAAATAATTTTGGTTCCATTGAAGTATTTCAGGCGCTCTGTATTTTTTTTATGTGCTATTTTTAAATTGAAACCGTATGAACACGGCAAGTGAGCTTCATTTTGACAATGAATCTAGTGTTCGAATCAGATGGCAAGGTTGAATAGTTACACACATGCAAGAAAATATCCAAATTGAGCCATGACTATGAATCTTTTTCCTAAAGCCCCTGATTTAAATCATTATCGTATTAGTGAAAATTTCCTCAATAGATATTTTTCTATTGGTTGGCGTATTTCTTTTTCCGGAATAAGGTGAAATTTTTTACCATTAGACAGAGTTTTCTTTGACCATAACAGGAGATATTTATTTCTGCGACATATATTTCCATTAATACATTGTTAACCATTTGAACATTTGGCACTGCAGTCAGTATTCTGCATCTGGATTTGGAGCTTTTTTTTTTTTTAGATTTTCTAAAATGCTGTGATCATATCAATCTTTGTCACATAGAAGTTTTCGTCATCCGGATATTTGAAGATGCCAGCTGCAAGGCCCAATACATCGGACAGAGATGGTGAACCATTTGTTGAAGTTGACCCCACTGGACGGTTTGGGCGATATGATGATCTGCTTGGTGCTGGTGCTGTGAAGAAGGTTTATCGGGCATTTGATCAAGAGGAAGGTATAGAGGTGGCATGGAATCAAGTGCGGTTGAGGAACTTTATTGAAGATCCTGTATTTATCAACAGGCTGCACTCAGAGGTTAAGTTGTTGAGATCATTAAAGAACAAGTATATCATTGTTTGCTACAGTGTCTGGTTGGATGAGGAGCATTGTACACTGAATTTTATTACTGAGGTGTGCACATCTGGAAATTTAAGAAATTACAGGAGGAAGCATCGTCATGTCTCCTTGAAAGCCTTGAAGAAGTGGTCGAAGCAGGTGCTTGAGGGGTTAGAGTATCTCCATACACACGATCCATGCATTATTCACAGAGATCTGAATTGCAGTAACATCTTCGTCAATGGTAACATAGGCCAGGTAATTACAAATTGACGTGTATTTTTTAATGCTTATGAATAGTAATTTTCTTACCTAAATTTTATTGCTGTTCCATATCAATTTATGTTTTTTAATTTGAAAGAGGTCATTGAGGCTGTGGTTGAGATAGTTTACTTATATTAATTAAATTTATCCATAGAGGGTGATATCTTATCTCACTAGCAAGAATCACGCATAATTGTTAGGGTGTGGCAACGATTGACCTTTGGCTTTGTTTATTTTGATGAAAAAACAAAGCTGGTTTAGTAATGTGACCATTGACCACAATTTTGGTGTGTGTAAGGTGATACTAGGAGTCATTCATGGTGTTTAATTGAAAAAAAAGAAAAAGAACACATTTTGATATTCATTGGTCATGTCCCTCTAGCCAACGTCCAGGAAGATGATCACATCAGATACAATTGTAGGAATGCATTTCACTTAACATGATTTGTCATTGCTATTGAAAGTCCTGCTCCCTGCTTCACGCTTGCTGTAAAGTTGTCCTTCAATTCTAACACTAGGATCCTGTTTGTTGAACTTTAAACCAAATGTTGCAATCTCTAGTTTGGAAATTCAAAATCATTCAGAAAAAGAATTCTGAATGTACGAATGTGAAACATAGAAAAATAAAAAGAACAATAGCAAAAGAAAAGGAAAGAAGAGGACATTTCGTATAAATTTTTAGTAGACTTAATACTGGAAATTTTCAGTATAGAATTAATAATGGAAAATTTCAGTTAATTTTGGTAATTTCATTGTGACCTTTCTATGACTTGATAGAGTTGAAACATTACAAATTCTCTATGTAGGTGAAAATTGGTGACCTTGGCTTTGCAACAATAGTGGGGAAGAGCCATGCAGCGCATTCAATCATAGGCACGCCAGAGTTTATGGCACCAGAGTTATACGAGGAAGATTACACGGAGTTGGTGGACATATATTCTTTCGGAATGTGCTTGCTAGAGATGGTTACAATAGAGATGCCATACAGTGAATGTGACAGTGTGGCAAAGATATACAAGAAGGTGACAACTGGAGTAAAGCCGCAAGCCTTGAACAAGGTAACAAATCCAGAGGTGAAGGCTTTTATTGAGAAGTGCATAGCTGAGCCAAGGGCGAGACCTTCAGCCTCTGATCTTCTCAAGGATACCTTCTTTTGTGAAGTCAATATTGATGATGAGACGGAGGACCCAGATGCATTACATATTAGGTGAAGGATATATGCCTGAAATTGATCATTGTCATTTCTGTGAATCAATGGCGCCTATAGTTAAAAGGTTTGTAATTGAAATTTGAACCTAAAACTACTACACCAACTCTTTTTATTCCTAGTATGATGTAAATAAATGGATGTAGGAAGTAGAGTGGTGTATCTTCAGATTGATCGACTCATTTTGCTGATCCTACTAAGAAATATATGCTTAGTTAATTTGTTAAAGTAAAAGTTATATTTACTCTTTATTTATGATTTAGTGAAATTAATTATTGAATCTCTATTTTTAAAAACACATTATATTACTTGTATTTTAAAATTATTTAGTCTTTCTCATAAATATCAGGTGATTAATTGTTTTGAAATTACAATGATTGTATAATTATTGATTGAAATTACATGAACTAATTGAGATGGTTTAATTTTGAAATTATATAAATAGGTAGATATAATTTGAAAAATTAAGAAGAATTGAATAATTAATTATCGTGGAATTATATATTTGTGTTTTGAAATGATATAATCAATTGGAGATAGGAGCATTTTTATTATTATTATTATTATTATTTTTTTTTTGGTTAATTTCTTTGCACAATTGAGGATGTAAGTGATTATGATGAACCAAAGGGAAACTATCCTATCATTGCTTATGTTCTAAATATTCTTCATCAAAAAATATTTTTTTAAAGCAAATCTATATAAATGGATGATTTTATTTTTTTAATGTAAATCATATCACAATTAAAAAAAAAATCATATTATTTTCTCAAATGTTTTTTAAAAGCTTACGGTATCTATGGGGTTGGGAAACAAAAGAAGCAATTGTAGTAACTTTTAAGTAAAGTTATTGGGATTGAAGAATCTTTTCACTTTCAAGTTTGAAGGAAGTCAACTTCCCATCTAAGAATCCCCAGCTGTTTAACCCCCCCAATTGAATCATTTTCTAATTCCTTATTCAATGCTCTTTACTTATTTAATATCTATTATAATTAATTAAATAAAATAATTAATATCAAGCTTCATTGCATTCCTCCTCAAACATATACAAATAGGTAATAGAATATAAAAGTAAGTGCCAGTGAAGTAAAAGGAAAGAAAAAAAAAAGGGTAATTTTTGGGATTGAGACTTGGATGCAAAAGTCTCTATCTAACCTCTCTCCCTGATTTTAAAGAAGCCGTGCCGTCTTGGGAGTTAGCCCTTAAACCTAACAAAACTTCTTCCCTACTTCATCTCTTTCTTTATTCTTCCCTTTTCTACTTCCCCATTAACCTTCACATCTCTCCCTTAAGTTAAAATATTTGTCAACTATTCGAAATTCGATATGATAAATTAAAATTTAGTTTTGATCCTTCATTTTCTACATTAATTAAGTTCGACCTCAATTTTTAAATTTGTTTAATAACATATCAAACTTGACTTTATAAATATTTGAGTCGTTAAAATTTAAAATTTCGTTATTTTATAAAATTTTCAATTAATTTATTATTTTCAAATTAAAAATCTTTAAAATGGTAAATGTGATAAATTGTTTAGAGGCATTCATTATTTTTAAATGAAAAATCATTATTATCGTACATAAAATTAACATATTTAAAAATTATTCGAAATTTAACTCGATAAAATTTTAATTCGTTTGTTGAATGAATAAAGTTTTCTCGATATTGAGCTTGAACTCAAAAAATTATAAAGAACAAAATTTGAATCTCTTTAAAGTTCCCTTACGAGTTTATACGTCTAACAAACTTAGACTAGACAATGAAACTAATATAAGAAGGAATATCTTTATATTATATTCTTAATTATTCAACTTATTTTGATGATATTTTTTTTTTCTGTGGGTCTGGCAAATGAATTACTCTGTCCATTGACATAGAAAAGGAAGAGACTTGCCTGGACGTACAAGAACCACTTTCATATAACACATGATAAAACTGGTAAACAAGAATTTCAAGAAACATGGAAATAGTAATAATTTTCATAATGTATTGGCCAAAGGCCAAGTGGGTGACACTGAAAATTCCAATTCTCACCATTCAAGGAACGTTGTTGAAGCCTTAAATTTTGGATTTTGAGTTGTTCACCCGTGTGCATACTCACCTTTGACCATCTATAATAATATAAAGTAATTGCCTTGTGTTTGTGGATTTACTGATCACTTTCCTACTGATTTCTGCATTCTAGAACCTCATATTCTGCTTCTTTTCTTCGATTCTCGAGATGGGTTCATGCATTTATGGCCATTGAATGAGAGAATGAATTCAGAAGCATATGCTTGTTCTTGCAGTAAAATCAACTCCTGTTAATATTTTGTGTTCATATCAGTTTCATGAAGCTATTTTAATGGATGCTGCAAGCTCTAAAGATAGTTCAGTTGCTTCAAGTCCTTTCCCTTCTCCTAACATCGGAGCCCTGCTAAAGATTAAGATCATTTCATGGTAAGAATGAGATTTCCATATCTGGTTGTCAGGATGCTAATGTATACTTGGTTAGCTGACATTGTTTTGGATCTTGTCTCAGGAGTCAAGAGACTGGTTTGCCTGTTACTGTTCGTGTCCGAGTTGGTGACAGGACATTCAACCTTCACAAGGTAGTTAGATTATTCAGTTGCAAATGTAGTAATCTTGAAAAGTGAAAATATATAGCGGAATTTCATAGCAGCTTTTGCTTTAAGCTTACTTTCAGTTTTTTTTTTTTTTTTCTTCTGTTGTTTGTAGAATCCTCTCTCTTTGAAGAGTGGATATTTCAGAAAAAGATTGATCGAAACAACAGAGCTTGAACTGCCACAAGAATTCCCAGGAGGTCCAGAAGCCTTCGAAATGATTGCTTTGTTCCTGTATGGTTCTTCCACATTGATTGATCCTTTCAACGTAGCAGTTCTGCGATGTGCAGCAGAGTTCCTGGAAATGACAGAAGAGTACTGTTGTGGCAATCTCTGCGAGCGCTTCGACCTTTATTTGAACCAAGTTGTGTTCCAAAGTTGGGATGATACGTTGATTGTTCTCCAGAGATGTCAAACTCTGCTTCCCTGGTCTGAAGATCTGCTAATAGTTGGCCGCTGCATCGAGTCTTTAGCTTTCATGGCTTGCATGGAGATTCTTGACCCAGAAAGGAGAAGGGATAAACCAGTTGTTACATTGGATTCATTGGCGGACCAAGCTTGGACTTGTGAAACAGCCAAGGAGATAGCGATCCATGATCTTTGGATCAAAGATCTCATTGCCTTACAGTCTGGATTCTTCAGAAGGATAATAGGATCCTTAAGGAGACAAGGAATGAAAGAAAAATATGTGAGTCCAATCATTGTTTTCTATGCAAACAAATGGGTACTCTCTAAGAAGACAAGACAGTTCTGGGAGAATTCAGGCAACAGAATTGGGGATATTGATGCTAATAGTAAAGTTTCAGTAATTCTTCAAGGTATTCTGGATTTGCTACCTGTGAGAGAAAAGGCTAGGAAAGTGATTCCTGTAGGATTTTACTTTGCATTGCTTTCTAGGTCCTTTGAAGTTGGCTTGAGAAGTGAAAGCAGAACAAAGTTGCAAGATCAGATTGCATCTCAGTTACACTTGGCCAAGGTGGAAGATTTTCTCATCCCAGAGATTGGAGCAGACACAATTTCTTCCAGCATGGAGTTGGCTACTATGGAGAGTATATTCTCAGCATATCTGTCACTCAGCATAGGAGCAAACCATGCTCTTTCATCCAGTAACTCGAGCATTGCAGAACTGTGGGATACATATCTCTCTCGTATTGCGTCTGATCCAAAAATGGAACCCAGAAGACTCGTGGAACTCATTGAAACAATACCCATATCTTACAGACACAGCCATGACCAACTTTACAGAGCAATAAATGCCTTCCTGCAGGTATGAGCCTACACAAGTTAAAATCTTCAAGCTTTCTCTAGATTCCCACTAACAGTAGCTTTGTACTTAATCTTCAGGAACACCCAGATGTATCCCAAGAAGAAAAGGGAGCAGTCTGCAAATACCTCAACTGCCAAAAACTGTCACAAGAGGCATGTATTGAAGCAGTTCAAAATGAGTTGATGCCTTTACGTTTGATAGTCCAGGCTCTGTTTGTTCAGCAGCTGAATACACACCAAGCCTTCAAAGAATGCTCAGACTCGTTTAGGTATGCACAATGTGGTGAGTTCTCTGGAAGCCTCTCAAGCTCAAGATGTCCAAACTCCAAAAGCCAAAATCTAGCTGAGAGTCCATACAGTGATGGAGCAGAGCCAGTGAGTAGAACCTTGAGTTTCTTGCTACAAAATGACATTGCAACACAAAGATACGAGTTATCAAGAAAAGAATACGAGTCTACAAGCTTTAGAATCCAGAATCTTGAACAAGAGCTCTTGACCCTGAAGAGGAGCCTTCAAGTACAGAGCAATTCAAAGACAATGCCAAGTAAAGCACAAAGTATGAAACCATATGGGATGGAGAGCAGATCACTAAGCAAGAAGAGGAACCCACTTGGACAAGTTACAGGATGCATAAGTTCTGTGAACTTTGCTTCACAAAGAAGGTATGCAAGTAGGCTGCTGAAGGTGTTCCGCAGGATTTCCTTGTTTGGAAGTAGAAAATCAAAGAGAAAGGCAGGCACCTCTGGCCAGTTGGTCAAATCTGTGTAGCAGAAAATTCATGGGCATAAGATGTTTGATAATCAAGAAAATTATATGATAATCATATTATTAGCAAACAGTTTAGATGCAAGTATTAGTTGTTTCCTCCATTTCCCACACTCCTACACCCAAAAAGCAAAATATACATTTGCATTCCACACTATTAATATTAATTAATTAAACACTTAAATAAAATAAAATCATATTAAACATCTGAATTTATAAATATTATAAGAATAAAAAAACAAGTAGTAATAATATTCACCACTTGTAAAGAAATAGAAGTCTTATTGATAAATTAAATCGAAAAAGTGACACGTTTCTTTGATAATATTATCAACCAATAAAAGTCACAAGACACTCGAAAATATAGTACGACTTTAAATGTGTAAGTCGAATGTCAAAATAACCGGATGTGTAAGCCTTATATCAAAAAAGGATAATGGCCTAAATTTAAGAAGGCCATACCTCATAGAAAAAGGGCGTTCTCTCTCTCTCTCTCTCTTTTTTTTTTTATTATTTTTTTTTATTTAGTGCTTTATCTTCTGCCGTTAAAGAGCTTCTTTAAACATAGCTGTAACAGCATGGAGAATCTTGACCATTCGAAGGTGACCGAAATCCTAATAAGCCTACGTATCATCATACGTCATCAAGCGTCATAATTTTTTGCTTTTCATTTCTTATGTTACATTTCATCATTTTATCGTTCATTATGCCATTTCATTCATTCTCATACCTGCATGCATACGTCGTATATATACATTACATAAAGCTCATAACATGCATGCAGTAACATAACTAACACGATATACAGAAATATATAAAAGAATAGAAAAATGCTGGGTGTTACAATAGCAAGATCTAACTTGAGCGTTAAAGGGTCTCTGTCGGGGTCTCCTTTTCCCATTTTGCCCTTTTTATACATTTCATTTTCTATTTTCATCATTTTTAACATTTTTTATAGTTTCTCCTTACAATTTAATCTTTAATAAAAATCTTTGTTGCATTTTTTTTATTCACTTTTTCAGCCCGATTTCTAAAAATTTCAAGACTATTATGTCCTAAAAATTCAAATTTCAATAAAGAAGAAGTGTTGGGTGTTACAGTCTTCCCTTCTTTAAAAACATTCATCTCGAATATTCATCACACATACATTTCATGCTCATAACATTTCCATGGCACATAACATTAGCTTAACGTTCCTTGAATATATTCTTTCAATCATAACATGACATAGTCTTTTTACATATCTTACATCTCATAACGGACGATGCATTATCTTATCTAAGACTCTTAGCTGCAAAATAGATGGGGGTATTACTAAACCATAGATTCCTTGATTTTCCAGTTACACTCCTCTACATTGTGATGGTTCTACATCACTTTCACCATATGTATCTCTTTGTAATTCCTTAATCTCTTAACCTGGGTATCTAGAATCCTCACAGATTGCTTGATGTAAGTAAGATTTTTTAAAATCTTGTACTTTGGCTCTCTGAGAATCTCTTAGTATCTACGTGCTTTCTCAACATTGATATGTGGAACACTAGATAAATCATTTCCATGGAAATAAGTAAATCAAGTCGATAGTTAATATTACTCAACTTTTGAATTATCTTGTACGGTCCGATGTACCTAGCAACTATGTAACACCCCGATTTGACGACTGCCGCCACAAACCAACATATATCCTTTCTAACATGCTTTGTCCTCACTCACATGCTTCTGGGAGAACTTCCCAGATTGTCACCCATCCTGTAATTGCTCCAAGCCAAGCACGCTTAACTATGAAGTTCTTACGGAAAGGCTCCCGAAAAGGAAGGTGCAC
>CAOGCB012050593.1:0-11793 GCA_948266635.1 Cnidoscolus chayamansa | reverse complement strand
GTACTAATTTATTTTTGCTGGTAATTATTAGTAATATCTTTTAGTTATTAAAGTTCATTCTTTGTAATTATTATATACTAAGTAAATTATTCCCCATTTCTTAAATTAAAATATTATAGCTTATTGTATATAATTTTTTTTTAATTTTTTTATAATATAAAAATTATTGTATAATATAAAGGACAGCCGACTACTTTGATTATTCAGCAAGATAAAGGGAGAGAAGACCAAATTCGTTACTCGACAATATGAAAGGACGCCGACAATTACTCAATAAGATAAAGGGGAGTCAACTAAGTCCGTCACTCAACAAGACAAAAGAGAGTTGATGGTTACTCGACAGGATGAAGAGAAGCTGCATAAGTCTGATATTCAGCAAGACAAAAGAAAACCGACGATTATCAGGTAGAATAAATGAGAGCCAACCAATCTTGTTATTTAGCAAGATAGAGAGGAGCATACTAATTTTATTATGTTGCAAAATATAGATACATAAATCGATTTGGCATGAATTTTAAAAATAAAATTTTTATAAATTAAATGAAAATTTATTCTAAAATTGCCTTTCGGATTGGAATACTTAGAAAATTTTTTGTGTCAATTCCTTTTGGTAGACTACATTTTAATATTATTAATATTTATTAATAATATAATTTAAAAATAAATCTTTTTTTGGCTTACGAAGAGAACGTGTTTGCATGAACTCGTATATTAGAGAATGAATTTTTTTCTTTTTTTTTTATATATATATTTTCTATTTTTTACTAAAATTAAATATATTCATAACAATACTTCTTTTATTAGATATAATAGTTAATAGCATTTGAAAATTGTGCATTTTGTTTATTGAATTTTATTATTATTATTATTATTATTATTATTATTATTATTATTATTATTATTATTATTATTATTTCAAATAACATTCTTAATTACATGAGCTCATTGGCGTACGCAGCACCGTAATTTTGGTGGGGCACCGTTATATTATAAAAAATATTCTCTGATTTATTTGATATGTCTGCGGCTTCACACATTTTTTATTTTTATTTATTTTTGTTTTTTAATGAACCAACGTCGTTTTGGTTTAAAAATTTTAAACGCTAAAACGATGCCGTTTTAGTTTAAAAAATTAAAAAATAAAACTCAACACGACATCGTTTTGATTTTAAAAAAATTAAAAAATAAAGACTAAAACGACGTTGTTTGTCTCTTAAAAAATTTTAAAGATCAAAACAACGCCGTTTTAATTTAAAAAATTAAAAAATAAATCCTAAAACGACGTCGTTTTGATTTAAAAATTTTTAAAGACCAAAACGACAACATTTTAATTTAAAAATTTTAAAAATCAAAAGCAAAATTTTAATATTGAATTAAAAAAGAAAAAAAAACTTAAAATTACTAACGAAGCTTTTTTGGGTGGTAAGGGCCCAGGGGGGCACGTGCCCAGACAGGCCCTCCTGGGTCTGCCCTGCATGAGCTGTAATAATTTAATATATTTGTACAACATTTTATTACATATATTGATAATAATAATAATAATAATAATAATAATAATAATAATAATAATAATAATAATAATAATAATAATAATAAATATTTTTTTCTTTCTTGAATATCACAGGACTTTCTTTCTTGTATTTTTTTTTTTCTATCTTTAACAGTTTCATATTAATTGATTTCATTCCAATCGAATTAATTAGTCGAGATGATTAACTAGAATACTAATGATATTTTTCATTATTCAAAATGTAAGATCTTTTCGATAATAAAATTAAAATATTTTCAAATTATCATGATTTTAATTGTAGGGCTAAAATGGAAATTAAAATATAAGAATAAATTATAGTATAGTATTTAAAATTTTATTTATTCCATAAAAAGTTCTTCACTTCATTCCAATTTTTATAATAACAATTTAAGGCGTTGACAAGACTTTATAAATTAAAGACAATGGTATTTTTATTTATTTAAAAATATTTATATTAAATAGAGGAAACTAAATAAAAAATAATAAACATATTTATTGCAATTGAGTATAAATATAAAAATATTTTCATTATATTATTTTCTTATAATAAAATTTTAATTGCAATCAATATCTATTATGTTATATAATAAATATAAATATATTTATTTGCTAATTTATTATACATTATAAATATTTAAATATATAATATTATAATAAAAATAAAAAAAAATAACATGTGTATGCTATTTTTATGTAGCCAATTTATTTAAATTAATAAGATTACATAAAAATCTCATAATTTTTAGTTTAATAAAATTTATTTTGTTAACATTTTAAATTTTTATTAATTAATTTTAATAAATATTCGTCTCTAATGTTCAACACATATACATACATCACATGGCATCAATCATTTCATCATAAATACTTAAAGGATAGAAGTGTGTAACACCCGGTAACTCTCTAACATCAAAACTCTAATTTTCGAATATAATATTTATGAAATATAAAAAATTTAAACCAAAAGGGTGACTAGTGATAAAATAGTTTTTTTAAAATAGTTTTAAAACAATTTTGAGAAAGATCAAGGATTAAAATGGAAAATTTCCAAAGGTGGACGGGAACCTTAAGTTCAGTTACTAAACTTAACAATCGGCCTCCGAAATGGTCTAGTTAGTGTAATTGGAAAAAGGTGGTAGCTCGTTTTGGAAGGAGAAATTTTAGATTTCTCTATTTTATCAAGTGAGTCTCTAACCCTAACACTTTGTAAAGGGATTTCAAGGAAATATAAGCTAATTTCAAATGATTTTAATGCAAGATTGAAGATCCTTCCAAGTTTTCTTTCCCTCAATTAGAAATTCAGTGATTCTCTGAGAATCTATGAGTTTCATCGAATCAAGGCTTTCAAATGTTAGTTTTCCTAAATAAAAATTGTGTTTTGAACTTTGTAGGGGGAATGAAACACATGCATGCAAGAAAAATGGTTCTTTTTTACTATGCTGTGAAATGGCAATTTGGGTTAAATGAGATTTTAATCTTGATCTTGGAAAACAATGCATGTATTGATAATTTGCTAGGTTTAAATAAATGTTAGGGAACCTTGAAACAAAAAATGAGAATATTGTATGTGGTTTATTTGAAAGAGTTATTTTAAAGTTTATTGATGATATAGGAATATTTACTAATGATAAATGTTATTGCTTTAGGTTGTTGTTTGAGTTTTGATTCAAATGTTAGTATGGAGACTCGGTTTTGGCTCTCTACTAAAATCTAGTTTCAGCCTTTGAAACTAGTCTCCACTGAGCTAAGTTTGGTAATAGAATGGAATTGCCAAAACTTGAGTTTCATCGTTTTATAAAATGGACTTTATCCACTAAAGGTGTTGCTGAAGGTTGAGAAGTGAGAGTTTCGAATTTAGGGTTTAGCCGCTATAATAGTATGGTTTTCTGGACTGCTACTGAAGTTAAAATCCAGACCACTCAAAGATGACCAAAATACTAACAAGCCTAACATTACATAATCTTTACCTTTTTCCTCACACATTTTTTCCTTAGTCCATTTTTCATTTCATTAACATTTCATTTATGCATACTTTCACATTTTATTCAAGTACTTAACATGCATATAGATCTCATACATTACCAAGATTAAGGCTTATGAAATATAAATGGAATATTTAAATTCCTAACATTTGTAACATAATAAACATTAATCTTAAACATATAGTATGCTCGGACATACATAACCATATAATAATTTATGAGATCTAGATATTTACTTAAACATATATTACATTAATATTTTTCTTAACTTATACATAATCAAACTTAAATATACCCAAGGGCAAATTATACTGCCACCATCGTGGACATGTTCACTTTATCCTGTTGCCTCAGTATTTCCTGGATGACTTGTGAAAAGCGATGTGTGAATAGGAGATGAGCGAAGGATACAAAAGGGGTAAGATATTCGAATAGCCTAGTGAGCAAATATATAAAAACTTACATAAAATAGTCTTGTGTATGCATCACCTTCAAACAATTCACATATGATAATATTATCACTAGAAACCTTGAATAGTTCTAATTGGTAAGCCATCTTCTTAGGACTATTCAAATACCTTATGGCTAGCTACTTCCCGCATGTATTCATATGAGCCACAATAGCTCCTTTTGGCCAGTTATGAACTTACTACATACATCATACATAGCATATTGATCCTAAGGAAAATCTTATGCTCTTAACATGTTACTTCTAAGGGACATACTAAAGGATATTTCTGAGAGACCTTTCTGAGGAACATAATATTAATATGGGGGATTTTCGGATCATTCAACATTACCATTCATTGATCATGAATAATGCAGTGCAACATATATCATGCATCGAATGCAACAACATAAGTATTATGATGCATGAGCATGCTAAAAATATTCATTTATTTTCTGTATCATAAAAGAATTATATCCACTCACCTCGTATGCATGTGAAGACGAATGTCTCACCTTAACCGTGTTGTCCATGATTTCCTTGGTCCGATCTTATATGACGAATTGAGATAAGAGACTAACTATAGACTATATTACATACTTAAAAATAATCTTATGACTCTCCACATAGCATAACATAATTACATATTTATTAATATACTATTAAAATAAAGGAAGAAGATAATGGTTTACGGTATTGTGTTTATTTCATTAGAAAAGTGCATAATTTATACAAGTACAAGTATCAATCTCATCCTATAATTAAGCTATGCTATCTCCTATTTATAGAAAAGATATACAATGATAAATGGTAAAGATAATCCTATAATTAAGCTATGTTATCTCCTATTTATAGAAAAGATATACAATGATAAATGGTAAAGATAATTACAATTAATCTTATTAATATTTTCCTTAATACTCCCCCTCAAGTTGGAGAGTGTATATTCTGTATTCCCAACTTGCTTTTCAAGAACTGAAATTGTTCACGTCCTAAAGCCTTTGTGAAGATATCTGCCAACTGTAATCGTGTAGGAACATATTGTGGTTTGACCATCCCTGACTGCAACTTCTCTCTAACAATGTGACAATCTATCTCGATGTGTTTTGTTCGTTCATGAAAAACAGGATTCGCTGCTATATGTAATGATGCTTGATTATCACAAAATAAAGATGACGGCCCCGTCTGACTTACTCTTAAATCACGAAGTAATAATGGATCCAAGTCAACTCAAGGCATGTATTTGCCATGGATCAGTATTTTGCTTCTGCCGAAGATTAGTCTATTTCTTTGACTTCCATGAGATTAATGAACTTCCCAGAAATATGCAAAAACCTGAAATGGAACATCGTGTTGTACGACAACCTGCCCTATTTGAGTCACAAAAGGCTATCAATTTCAAATTATTTTCGTGCGGCAACAACAAACCTTGCCCTAGAGTACTTTTAATATACTTTAAAATTCGAATGGCTGCTCCCCAATGTGGTTTTCTCGGTTCATGCATGTATTGAGATAATGTGCGCACAAAATAAACAATATACGGTCTCGTTACCGTTAAGTAGATCAACCGACCGATCAATCGTCTATACCTCGTTGGATCATGTAATTTTTCTCCATCTGTGAGTGTTAATTTAACATTTTGTTCCATTGGGAAGCTCTCTGGCCGTGAACCTGTATGACCAGAATCTTCCAAAATATCTAGCGCATATTTGCACTGGGACATAAAAATACCCTTTTTAGAATGAGAAAATTCTATACCCAAAAAATAACTAAGTTTTCCCAGATCCTTGATTAAAAATTTCTTCAGTAAGAATTGTTTAAAGGCCATGATTTCTTGCATACTATTCCCTGTCACAAGGATATCGTTTACATAAATAAGCACTACAGTAAAAGATGTACCTTGTTGTTTGGTAAGTAAGGAATAGTCTGCCTTTGATTGTGCAAAATCGGAGGATTCCAATGCCCCAAAAAAGGTAGAAAACCAATTACGGGATGCTTGTTTTAGCCCGTAGAGTGACTTGTTGAACCAACAAACCATGTTCTCCCCCTATCGGTGTAATTCAGGAGGCGGTTCCATGTAGACAATTTCCTGTAAATTTCCATGTAAAAAGGCATTTTGTACATCCAATTGATGAGTAAACCAATTTCTGGTAGCAGCAATAATAAGTAAAAAATGAAGAGTTGTCAATTTTGCTGTAGGAGAAAAAGTTTCCTTGTAGTCAAGACCTTCTACCTGTGTATATCCTTTTGCAACGATGTGAGCTTTATATCACTCAATTGTACCATCTGAGTGATATTTTATTTCGTAAACCCACCTACAGCCAATGGGCTTGTGACGGCGGGAAGAGGAACAATAGACTAAGTGTTATTGCGTTGGAATGCTTGTAATTCAGCATCCATAGTTGCTTGCCAATGAGGGAATTGGACAACTTAGGAATATGTGGTAGGTTCAACCTGTGATGTTATACTAGCTAAAAAGGCACAATGAGATAATGAAAATTATGAAAGAGATAGATAATGAGACAGAGGATACCTTGTATTTCGACGAGGACTTGTGCGAGGGGATGAATAATTGACTGCAACAGACATGAAGTACTCTTGATGCCAGGCTGGAGGTTGTCGGTCGCGAGTTGAATGAAGAAGATTTGGGAAATTTTCATTCGGTTGAGGTGGTGGAGAGCTGGAAGATTCTGACAAAGGGAAAGATTGCGGTGATGAACAGGTGGAATTAATGGGCAAAGGTCGATTGTTTTGAGGAGATAAAGGAGAATCTTAGGGAGATGTAGATGGTGCTGAATTATGCGCGGGTGAGGATGAATCTGACGCAATATGTGGCTCAGATATCTTGGATTCTGCTTCTGGAAAATTTGGCAATAAAGGAAAATTATGTTCCACAGAATTAGGAGAAGATTGTGATAATTGCATATTATTTGGAGACGCAAATGGAAAAGTATCCTATTGGAAGTAGACATCTCTGCTAATAAGGAATTTTTGTGTAGATAGGTCATATAAACCTTTTTTGCCATGAGGATATCCCATAAAAACGCACCGGACGACACGGGGATCAAATTTTCCTTTTGGGTGAACGTTGGTTCCGTAGCACTGGCAACCAAAAATTCGCAAGTGATCAGGTGAGGGTGGCCTTTTGTAGAGCTTTTCATATGGTGATTAATTAGATAAAAGAGGAGTTGGAAGCCGTTTAATTAAATATATGGTTGTAAGAATACATTCCCCCCAGAATTTAAGAGGTACATGTGATTGAAAAAATAAAGAACGTGCCACATTTAGTATGTGACGATGCTTGCGTTCGACTACTCCGTTTTGTTGTGGAGTATAAATGCATGTATTTTGGAACTCGATGCCTTAATTGAGAAGGAAATTTTGTAAAGGCTGAAATTCACTCCCATTATCTGTGCGAATGATTTTAACAGAAGTGTTAAACTGTGTTTTTGCAAACTGAATAAATTTGATGAGTAATTCGGATGTTTCTGATTTTTGTTTCATAAGAAAAACCCAAGTACAACAAGTAAAATCGTCAACTATGGTGAGAAAAAAAGCGCGCCTCAGAATGCAAAGGAACTTTATGAGGTCCCCATACATCGCAGTGTAATAATTTAAATGGAATTTTAGTTGTGATAGAACTGATTAGAAAAAGGCATCTAATTTGTTTTGCAAGAGGACAGATACTACAATTATTGTGAAATGAGACTGTTTCTTTATGAATTGGTAATGAAGAGGAAAGTAATTTGAAATGAGAAAAAGAAAGATGTCTGAGGCGTGAATGCCATAAATCGGGACTATTTGAGACTTGGAAGGAAGCTGGAGAAATGGAATTCGGCATCATGTAATAGAGTCCTTCATGTTGTTTACCCGAGCCAATCATCTTCCCCGTCGTTAAGCCCTGCAAAATACATGAGTCAGGAAAGAGGATGTGAACAATTAAGATCTTTTGTAATTTTGTTGGCTGATATTAAGTTTAAACGAAAAGTGGATACGCATAAGACATTTTCGAGTGTTATATCCCAATTGAAAACCATATTGTCAGTGTGTGTAATCGACGCAGATGTGCCATTTGGTAAATTTACTGTGTGAGAGAAAGGTGGTTGACTTTTTGACAAGAGGGAAGGGTGCGACGTCATGTGATTGGTGGCACCACTATCTAAAATCCAATAATTGGTAAAAATAGAATTGACATGAGACATGGATGCTAAAAACAAACATGTTGTGTTTGCAAAAATATCATTATTACCAGAAGAGCAATTCTGATTCATGGTAGATAATGCTTTGGCCAATTATTGAAGATATTCAGGCGAAAAACTCATGAGGGAATTGTCATTATTCATGCTCGAATTTTCTGCCATATTAGCCTCAGACTGTGGCTTGCTACGTGAACCCCGATTCTGTTGCGGCGGTCCAGCTTTGTTGTTTTTCAGCCTACAACGATCCTCTGTGTGTCCGCGTTTGTCACAGAATTTGCAGTAATATTTCAAAGTTCTGCATTCTTCACAGAATTTGCAGTAATATTTCAAAGTTCTGCATTCTTCAATTGTGTGACCAGAACAATGGCAATGATCACACGTTTTGGTATTTTTGATCCCGGATGCCTTGCTCTGGACATTCGTGGCAATGGTGAAGTTCTCAATGGGTTCTGATGACAATTGTCTCTGTGTCTCCTCTTGAATCACCAGGGAATATGCCTGTCGTACGTTGGGTAACGGTGTCATCATAAGGATATTTGACCTTACCCCTTTATACGATTCAGTTAGACCCATAAGAAACTGCATCAACTTGTCCTCCTGAAATTGTTCCTGATGTGCTTTGGCATGATTACAAGTGTAGGGATCTCAATAATTTTCAAGTTCATCCCATAAGGCTTTGAGTTTGGTATAATATGAGGCCATGGACATAGAGCCTTGTGAGATGGTTGCAATAGATTTCTGAATTTGGAATATTGTCGGTGCATTCTTTTGGGAAAATTGATCTTTAAAGTCTGTCCAAACTTGGTATGTTGTTTTGGCATGAACGACACCTTCTGGTAGGTCTGCTTCAATAGAATGAGTAAGCCAAGAAAGTATTAGGCTATTGCATTGATTCCACAATGCGAATTCTGTTGGTTTTTCTTCTTGGGACGGGGCTTCTAGCGACCCATCGATGAACCCCAACTTGTTCTTCGCAGTAAAAGCGTGAATCATAGCCTTACTCCATGATCGATAATTTGCTCCATTTAATTTAATTGGTACGAGCATGTGACCAGGTTGATCTGAAAGATGAACGTAATATGGATGTGAAGGATCCATATTACCAGCTTTTGATGATTCCATGTTATAGGCTTTTGATGATTCGTCAGGCTTTTGATGATTCGTCACCTATTGTTGACTATGGAAAAGAAAAACGGAAGCTTCAAGAGCACCAGGAAAGGTGCTCTGATACCATATTAAAATAAAGGAAGAAGATAATGGTTTACAATATTGTGTTTATTTCATTAGAAAAGTGCATAATTTATAAAAATACAAGTATCAATCTCATCTTATAATTAAGCTATGCTATCTCCTATTTATAGAAAAGATATACAATGATAAATGGTAAAAATAATTACAATTAATCTGATTAATATTTTCCTTAATATATACACATATAAGTCACTGAACTATTATACTATGATCTAGGATCCGAATGATTCGAGACAAACTCTCTTATGAACCACTCGCCTAATCCGAGTCATTCCTACTTATACGAGTGATACCGAGCTATTATGGATCCAAATGATTCTGGACAAGCTCTCCTCTGAACCACTCACCTAATCCGAGTGATTTCCCTATTCATCTTAGTGATACCGATCTATTATCTCCAGGAATCAGAATGTAACCTATACCGAGTGATTTCTTACTTACATCCTTTCATCACAGAACTATAGCTCTAATTGAATGATGTCATGGCTCATCCTTCTACTATCGAGCTATTTTTCATTGGCCTTAGTCAAACGATGACTCGTTAATCATCCTTTAACCAAATCCATTTTTATCATGTGGAGTTAAAAATATGTTTACCAAACTCAAAATGTCTCTGTAGTACCTTCAGGTACTATTATGACTCGGTAAGAAGCCTTGTTCCCATTAGTCAAATTACTATTTTGACTACCAAAAACTGATTTTTTCCCAGAATGTCAAAAAAACCTAGCTCTTTACTATTCCTAGCTCCCAAAACCTGGTAAACTCATTTTCAACATCAAAAACATATTCTAAAACCTATTTCAACTTATCCACACCATCAAACAATTAAAACATAACATAAACACAACTCATACATTCACAGCAACTATTCATAACAGCTATTCATCCAAAATCTGCAACTTTAATAAATTACCTCAAAACATCCACAGATGGTCACTACGTTATAATGCAGCAACATATATGGTGTTTTCAAAACTCAAACTTCATAAAAACATCATTTTTAACATCATTCAATATACATTTACTCGAATTCATTAAAAATCGAGATTCAACTCAAAAACACTAATTTTCAAGAACATTTCATTATTTTACATGTTTTCAACTTAGATTAACTCTCATTATCTCCAAAATAAATTTAGAATCATGGTACTAACCTATTTTGAAGAAGATCAGTGAAAGGGACTTGAATCCTTAAAGATCCCATCAATGTGCTTGTGGGAATGGCTCCATCCCTTTGATCCACCACTACCTACGAGGACTCCTTCCACTCACTTTGATTTTGACAATCTCTTCACTAGTTCTTGCAACATTTAAGCCTTCCTTAGCATTTGCTTCTCAAGTCACCGCCACCAAGTTTTTGGAGAGGAAGAGAGAAATGTTTTAAGGTTCCAAACTCTTCTTCTCTGTGGCTCTCTCACTTTTATAACGAGAGTGGCTTGGTTAGAGTTTTTGGAATTATTGGGTTTAGTTCCCTTACCTTCACCTTAGTGTCCCATTTTACTCAACTCTCCACTTATTCCTCTTAATATTTCACTCTTACTTAAAAATTATGTAGTGTTTTATTTTAAAAAAAATTAAAATCATTATAACTGTAAATTAAATTAAATTTTTTAAAAAATTATTATTTTTAAATTAAAAATTATTAAAATTAAAAATTATTTTTTAATTATTTAATATTTAACTTAATAAAAACTCAAGCTCCAAATAAACTAAATTTCAAAATAAATTAAGCTCAATTTCAATAAATCATGGTTGAATTCATTGAAATTTCAAAAAAAATAAAATATCAACCTAAATTTACACTATTTAAAACTCAATTTGTTTACAACCGATTCATTTACAACTTTGATATGCATAAATCAAGATCAAATCTTGATTTTGATAGGGCCCTTAATTCGTGAATTGTCGAACTCTCTTTATGTGGAAAATATTTCGTCATCTTTTTTGTTAAAATATTTTTTCTCAGATTTCACTTAAAAAAAAAAATTCAACGTAGAATACATGGATATGGTAATTATGACACAATAAATATCAAATGCAAGCTTTATTTAATTCCACTTCATGGAAATTAAGGTATAAAATAACATACGATTCCCTTTTCTAAAAAGAATTAAAATTAATAATAAAATAAATAAAAATAAATAAATAAATAAATAAAAAAGCCACCTATTTTCTGACAGCAGAGAAGGCGAATGAATAGATACTATGAATGAAAGAAATTTGTGAGCATTACATAGCCATACAAGGACAAGGTTAGATACTAATTCCATTGTCAATTCAGCGTAGTACTAAATTTTCAAGGTCTTACAACTACAAAAAGAACCAAATTGGATCATGCTTACATAGGTTCTTGTTCTTACTTGCCACGGTGCATCTCGCTAT